>JAAMPC010000034.1:0-163154 GCA_016771965.1 Brassica carinata
CATAGCTTCTTGGGACATAGCTTTCATCTAAACTTACTTGAAAGGCATAATGCTCTTCGGATATTGAGCAAAGGAGCACACAGCTTGAAGGATGCTCCACAGCCTGGCATTGTAGTACACTCTGTGTTTTGGTTGGAAGGATCCTTCCTTATCCGTGTGCTTCTCCTCAAAGCTGGTACTGTTGCTTGTTGTTGTTCACTTTGCACACCTTGCATTTCATCCTCCGTTGCTGCACTTCTTCTTGAACCACTCGGATCAGAATCTTCTTGATGATCTCTAGACTCCGCCTGAATCACCACCTTGATCATGAAAGCTGAGCTCTCTTGACCACTTGAACTCTCTCCCATCCTTGGTTAAGAGTTTCGATTCACTGCCCCCTCATGATCAAGGGTGGGGACATGAATATTATCAGTAGCAGCACTCCCTTGGACACCATCAGCAGCAGTAGTAGAAGCCCTTCCGGTCTACTTCCTCCACTTTGGCCTTGGTTCATATTAATCCCAAGGTTCTCCAAGATTGTCCTCGAGATCGGCTCTATCTGAAGTTAAATCCTTCGGATCTTCACAGTTCTTTTCTTCATAGTAGCCCTTTCTTCTACAAACTTCACTTCTCTTGAGACCATTACCCTCCTAGTGTCTTCATCATAGCATTTGTATCCTTTCTGACTTGAGGAGTATCCAATAAACATAGCTTTGGTGCTCTTGGCTTCAAGCTTGTTTCTCAATTCACCGGGAACATGACATAGCAAAGACACCCAAAGACCTGAGGTGAGTCAGTACTGGCTTGTACTTGTTGAGCACCTCAAATGGCGACTTCCCATGCAACACAAGAGTAGGTGTTCGGTTGATCAAGTAACAAGCATAACCACAGCATCACTCAGAATCTTTTAGGAACATTGGCACGAAACATCATGGATCTTGCAACCTCCATTAAGTGCTGTTCTTCCTCTCAGCCACTCCATTTTGCTGTGGAGTGTAAGGACAACTAGTTTGATGAAGAATGCCACTCGAGATAGGTGTTCCTTGAATGCATTGCCGTGTACTCTCCTCCATTATCAGACCTGAAAATCTTGATCTTGGCTTGATAATGGTTAGTCACATATGATTGAAAATTTTAAATGCATCAAGCACCCTATCTTTGGTTGGAATTAAAGTTAACCAGGTGTATTTGGATTTTCATCAATGAAAGTGACATAATATTTCTGATTTTCCCTAGATAAGCAAGGAGCAGTCCAAACATCGAGTGCACAAGATCAAAACACTTATCATAGATAGTAGAAGAGTTTGGAAAAACAGGTTTTACAATGCTTGCCTAAAATGCAAGCTTCACAATCAATATTCTCAAAAAAAACACCTGGCAACATCAGTTTTAAAGCCTTATTATGAGGGTGTCCTAGTCTAGCATGCCACAATGCATTTTTGCTAAGACTAGTAGAAACGAGAAGAAAAGAGCAACTAAAATTTGAAGCAGACAGCAGTGAATTGATTCTCAAGAACATAAAGATCTCCTTTGGTTTTCCCTTTCCCAGCACCTTGCTACTCTCAATATCCTGAAATTTCACACTGTTAGGACTGACATTACAATTTAGATCAGTAGCACATTTCTTCACAGATAATAGATTAGAAGTGAAATCGGGCATATAAAGAGCTTTAGAGTCTTTATCAAACAGCTTGAGCTTTCTATTCCTTTGATAGGAATTTTAGCACCATTTGCTATCATCACATTGCCATGGGCAGGCTCAATGCTAGTGATCAGCTTAGTGTCACTAATCATATGATGAGATGCACGAGTCAACAATGAGAGGTTTATATGAACATGGAGATGACTTAGCAAATGTGCAAGAATATTAGATGGCTTATATGTATGAGCAGAATCATATGCATGATCAATCTATCAATATCACAATTTCTAAGATGATCATGTATGTTTATTGAACTATCAGTACTAGCAATCATGGATGCACCAAAGGCCCAAAGGTGTTACCATTATCCTTGAAGAGTTTGATGAGAGCATCCAAGTCTGATCTCTTCAAGTACTCTCCATCATTGTTGCCTCTTTAGAACCGCCATATAAGCCACTAAGGACTTCCCATTGTCCACTTCCATCTCCTGATTCTTGCTTGAGCTTACGCCACCATTAGCCTCTCCCAAATGTGCCTTTGCCTCCTTGTTGAACTTGGCGGTTTCAAATGTGGGTGAAGTATCCAGCATTGACTCTTCTTGTGACCTTGCTTCTTGCAATGATCACGATTCCCATTGAACTTCTCATACTTCCCATGTACTGCCTTGTTAGCTTGTGATACCTCTCCTTGCTCAGCGTGTGATGCCTGATTTGCCAAAGCCAGCTCCTTTCCCTTCTTGCCAAACAATCCCATGGAACCATGCTCCTTTTGGATCCGAGCACACACTTCTTCCAAATCAGGCAGTGTATCATCCCTCAGCATATGTTGAATGAGACCTCCATAGGCTGGGTTTAAGGTGAGTAACAGCCCAAACACCTTGTCTTGCTCTCCTTTTGTTGTTGAGCTCATCAGCATTAGTAGTATTACGGCACCGGCATCTCGCTCGACCATAAAGCTCGAACTTTCCCAAATGCTTCTCAAGTCCATGTCCTCTTGCACCAGATTGTTAAGCGTTGCTTCACTTCAAACACTGCTCAGATTTGATGTATTCCCATACACCTTCTTCAATGTGTCCCACAACTCCTGCGGTTTCACAATGGCTGTAAGCTTCCATGGTCTGTTCCAAAGATGCAAGAAGAGCTGAGAGCACATGCACTCCTCTTGTTGCCATTTCTCAAAGCGCATCGCTTGAGTCCTCTTGAACATCCTCACCTGAGTAATAAGCTTTGGAGCTTCTCGGTTGTGATGTGTTTCAACAACCCTTTGCTTCCGGCGGCATTCACGGCCATCCTTGACCACACAAGATAGTTATTTCCTTTGAAAGTAGCAGCAACCTTCATGTAGACTCCACCACCTTCCATTGCTGAGAAAAGACTTCAACTTGTATCAACACACCACAAGTTGATAAAGTTCTGAGCTTTCAGATTAAATCTTCAAGACAACCTCAAAGACTTCTCCTTTAGCTCACAAACACCAAACACTCCAAAGGTCTGAACTTTAAGCTTGAATCTTCAATAATACCTCAAGCTTCCACCTTTAGAACTCTTCTTCTTCAAGCAAACACCACACCAGACTCTTGAGACCACCAGTAAGCTTTAGCCACCAGGGAAACTTGAGAACAGATCTCAAAGAACAAACACCAGCACCACGAAACAAGTTTCTCAAGATCTAGCACCACCAATCTTCAAGAACACACACGAATACCTTAAGAACACAGGTTGAAAAGCCAACCTGGCTCTGATACCATAAGATTTCTAAGTATCTTAAGCCATAGAAATAGATTGATCGAGATTTGATGGAGATTAAGGAGATTTAAGAGATTAGAGATTATGAGATTAAAGTCTAAGAACCATTTCTGGATAATGAGAGAAGATTATTTGCTTAAACATAATGAGGAGAGGTTTATATTTATACAAGAAGCATAAGGTAGATTACGGTTCAAAAGGAAGAAGCTAAAGCATGTGAAGTCAAGTGGGTGCAATTCAAACTCGGCCAATGGTTATGCTCACTGCGTTCGACAGGCTGTCAGCTTGCCAGACCTACCAGCCTGTCACTTTCGCGTCCTCATCCTTCTCAGCGGTCAGAAATGATCAGGTGAAGGCTTGATTGCTGCAGGAGTAACCGGGTAAGTCCTCATGGTAAATGGGTGAAGTTCACCTTATGCGGTCATGTGTCACGGATCCCACATCCGTACAGCCTGCCCTATTTCACTTCACCCATTTCTCTCTTCCAGCATATAACCTGATTGATCCCTCCACTGCCCATCCGTACAGGCGTACCATCATCCGTACAGGCCGTGCAGGCGTCTGACACCCTAAGTTTGCACTCATCTCTTCTCTCTTATGATCCCAACACTCCATATCTTCTCATATCGAAGGTGAAAACCTCTTCTCAACAGTCCAGACCTTGGCTGTATCCCTTGGCTTCATCTCATTCCCTCTGAAATTATTTGTTTATGTTTCCCTGTTTTAGTAATTGTTTAATCATGTGTATTGCCTATTAAAGGCTTCTCCATCACTTGTAACATTCATCCAGCATCAATACAAGTTCTCTCGGTCTAATTTCGTGGCTCTCTCTCCGCTTGCTTGTCTAAACAATATTTACAATGTAAGGAGTTTAGAGTTATGGTTTAGAGCTGCCTTAACTCTCTTTTTCTTAAGGCAGCCTAATACTTGTAAAATTCACTCTAAACTCTTCTTTATCTTCTCTTAAGCTCTAGATTACTGATTCTAAAATCCTCTTCATCTTAAGTACACAAACTCAAAGTGTTGTGTTACTGATTCTAAATCCTCTTCATCTTAATTCAAACCAGATCCTTTCTTTTGAATTCAAACTGGTTTCCTTGACTTCTCATAAGCTTCCAGCGTCCATATTAAGTCTCCAAACTCCTTTCTTGCCTTAAGAGTAAGTTAGGTCAAGATAGTAGCTTGTGGAGTAAATCTGTTTGGTAGAACCAAATTGGCTTCTTTTGATGAACTCTCCTTTGATCATGAACTAACTCCTCCCCTGGTTATTGTCTTCTTCATTTCAACACTCCCCTCAAAGCTTGATAATAGAGATCCTTGGATGAAGCTTGAATGAAGTACTTGCCATTAAAACACCTAAGTGGAAAACCTCATGGGATAAAACCATCACTTAGGAAAAAGTGCAACTACTCAGCTGGGACTGACCAGTGGGTTTATGTGTCTTATGATCAAGTTTAGGGACTCATAAACCCTGGGATCATGGCCTTCAATGGCAAGAGGCACCAATACCTTCCTTGCTTCACACTCAAAACTTCTTGGAACTCTCCATGTGGCTGGTTCTTTGTCTCCCCTTTCTTGGCCTCTTGTCATCATCAAAGGGTTTGATCCACGACCAGAATCTTCTCATGAGGTCAAGTACCTGATTCAAACAATGCATACACACTTGCATCAATTCTCAAGGGAAAACCAATTCAAACCAGAATAAATGTAGGTACTTCCCTTGCATATATGTGGAATGTTGGTGAGGTGTGTCTTCCTTCTTGCTTGTACACTTGAATCCCTCACTCCATTCCTTTTCACAAACAGCCACTGCATTGTCTTCTTGAGTCTCCAACTTTGTGGGGGACTTTGCAACCATCTGGTCAGCCTCTTTAGCACATCTTCTTGAAGCATTAGATGGACAGCCTTGTTGTTGCTCACCAAGAATATCCCATGCTGGTTGGAGTCTTCTTGAATCCTTGCAATGGCTTGAAGAATGGAAATTGGCTTTCCATTTAACAAAGATCTTTCTCAATCAGCCTCGAGATAGAGCGAACAACCTAAGGAGAGTAATGGAGAGCACGGGAGTGGTATACCTTCTCTACCAAGGGTGGATTCTGTTCCGAGAAAGTGCACCATCTCCTCTGGTGCTAAGAATCCTGAAGTCCCTCATCCTGATCCTGAGGGGGCAGTGAAAGTGGTGTTGAGCAGCCTGCGCAAGCTCAAGAAAATTCAATGGTTCATGATCGAGATGAGAGACACTCGGAACCAGTGCTGATACTCAGAGGAAGCCAAAGCAGCGGAAATGAGCCTGAACCTGAGCAGCCTACAGTACCCTTGAGAAGAAGTACAAGGAACAGGAAGCCAGCATCAATGGATCAATACAAGAGTACTTCAATGTGAAGCGGTAGCTCATCAATTAGTGCAACCTGTTCTCTTGCACAATATCGAGAAAGAGCATCAAGTCCTTATGAGTGAGCTAGATGAGGAATATATCCCAAAACATATGAAGAAGCTATGCAACATAAGGAGTGGAAAGCATCAGTAGAGTGATGAGATAGAAGCATGGAAAGGAATGGTACATGGTTTGAAGCGAGAGCTCACAAAGCGAAGCGGTGACAAGCGAGGCTCATCTTCACAATAAAATACCTGGCTAATGGAAAACCAGAAGGAAAAGACAAGACTAGTTGCAAGAGGATACACTCAAGTGTATGGTGAAGATTATCTAGACACATTTGCACCAGTGGCCAAGCTTCATCTATAGCGATCATCTTGTCTCTTGCTGTCAGACCTTGAGTGGGATTTATGGCGGATGGATGTGAAGAATGCCTTCCTCCAAGGAGAATTAGAAGATGAAGTCTACATGAGGCCACCCTGGTCTTGAGAACATGGTGAAACGGAAATGTTCTTAGATTAAAGAAGGCAATCTATGGTTTGAAGCATTCTCCAACTTAGTATTATGGTGAGCACCACTAAATGGGAGAGGATTTGTCAAATCGAGAGCTCATCACACCCTCTTCACTCTAACCAGCAAGCAAGGTATTGTGGTGATCCTAGTCTATGTGGATGACATTATTATCACTGGTAGAGCAAGGAATATCTCTCAGTAAAACCTTTCTTAAAATGCTTTTGATATCAAAGACTTGGGGGAGTTGAAGTACTTCCTTGGGATTGAAATTTGCGCTCTAAAGAGGGCTATTTTATCTCAAAGGAAGTACACATGATATTTTAAATGAGGCAGGAAACCTTGGAAGTAGACAGGCCAAGACTCCATTGGAAGAAGGTTACAAGGTCTTTGCGAGAAGGGAGTATGAATCTACTCCATTTGATGATGTCGAAGTATAGAAGAATGGTGGGCAAGCTGATCTATCTAACAATCACCGGACCTGATGTGTGCTTTGCTGTGAACCAAGTAAGCCAACACATGGGAGCTCCTAAGATGCATCATTGGAACATGGTGGAGAGGATTTTAAGATATCTAAGAGAGCCTGATGAGGCATATGGATGGCATCTGTGAGAACAAGTTGTTGGATATTGTGATGCTGATTGGGCTGGAACAGAATTGATAGGAGATCAACCAGCATGCTATTGCTTTATTGGAGGAATCTGGTCACATGGAAAAGTAAGAAGCAGAAGGTGGTGTCTTGTTCAAGTGCTGGAAGCAGAATATAGATCAATGAGGAAGCTCACAGTGAGCTTATATGGATCGAGGGCTCTAAAATTTGGGGATAGAGATCACCACACCAATGACCATACCTTTGTGACAATCAGCAGCAATACACATTGCCTCCAATTCAGTATTCCATGAGAGGACAACATGCAGAAGTAGATTGCCACAAGGTGAGAAGAGAGCAGTAAGCCAGTGATACTTCCATGCTACACTAAAAGTGAAGATCAACTAGCTGACATCTTCACCAAGGCCGCCAGCAACAAAGTTTGTGAGTTCATTCATCCTAAGCTTGGACTCATAAACCTCGCCACTGATCCTCTTGCCATGAAGTGTTCTACTCTTTTTCCTTTGCTTGGTTTTATCCCAAGTGGTTTTTCAGTAAAGGTTTTAATGAGGGAATGCTTCATGGTTTCGCTTGACCAGTCCCTGGTCAAGCTTGAGAAAGTGTTGACATGAAGTAATAAAGAGATGGAAGCTTGAGGAAATGAAGGAGAGAAGGAGAAGAAGCTACGGATAGGTTAGAGATCAAGTGATCGTGCAGACTTGGGATGCAGTCTGTCCGTGTGACAGGGTTCTAAGCAACCTATCGACAATCTTTACTATAAGGCAGAAGAATATATGGGAACTTAGAAGAAGTGAGTTTGATTGCTTAAGAGTTGGAAGAGTCAAAGAGAAGGTGAAGCAAGTGGCCATTAAAATACAATATAAGTCACATGACCTCCTTACCGTTGGGAGGTCACACTTCATGACGAGCTGTCCTATCTCGGTCCAGGCCATGAGAAGTCCAACCATTCTTTATTATAATTCCCTTTGTCTTGTTTCTCCTTATTTGCCTATTTAACAATGCTGTATGTGAACTAAATTAATCAAGCAAACATGTTTCCAATCTATTGTTAGAAAATGAAGAACAAGTAAGAACACGAGCAGAGTAAGAGAGAGAGAGAGAGTTAAATGAGTATGAAGAGAGAAGAAGGAAGAACTGATTTCCTTGCTTTGCTTAGTAACATTACAATGTAAATTTAAAACAAATCAGGACAATGAGGACAAAGAGAATAAGCTTAAACTAATGGGAGCTGGTCGATGATAGTGACCCTTCCTCAGCGGTCTTCACTCCTTAAGATGGGCATGTGACTTTTAATATATTCAAATCAGCCACTTGCTCTTCTTGTCCAAACTTCATGCGGTCTCCTCCCTCTTCTAGATCAATCCTTTGTGAGCCTCTCTTGCTTCTCCTTGCCTTCCAAGACACTCTAGGGTAGATATGTTTAACTTGAACTCCAAGGCATGAGGACAGACTTGTGTCCCAAGTTGCACATACTACAAGTGAATCGGATGTGGCTTCTCTTCTCTTTGTTGATTTATGTCTTCATGTCAATACTCAAGCTTGACCATAAGGCATGGTTAAGCTTGGAACCCATGAAGACATCCCTCATTAAAACCTTTTGTGTGAAAACCCAATGGGACAAAAGCGAGAGGAAAAGAGTAGATGCTTCATGGCTTAAGGAGATCATGATCTAGACAAGTCTATGAGTCCCAATCTTGGATGGATGGACTCACAGACCTTAGTGCTTGCTCCTTTGGGGAAGATATCAGCTAGCTGGTCTTCACTTAGTGTAGCAGGATATGATCTTCTGCTCCCTTGCTTGTCTCACCTTGTGACAATCCATTTCAATGTGTTTTGTTCTCTCATGGAAGACTGAGTTGGATGCTATGTGTATGGCAGTCTGGTTATCACAATGCATTGTGATTGGTGTTGCTGTCTCAATGCCCAATCTCTTAACAAGTTCCTGATCGAGATAAGCTCACTAGTAAGCTTCCTCATTGCTCATATTCTGCCTCAGCACTTGAACATGATACCATATGCTTGCTCTTCCAAGTAACCAGATTGCCTCCTATGAAGGTACAATAGCCTGTAGTTGACCTCCTGTCCACTCTATCACCAGCCCAATCATCACAATATCCCACATCTCATTGCTTGTGTTGCAACCCATCCAACACCTTGACCAGGAGCAGATATCTCATGATCCTCTCCACCATATTCCAATGAACCTTTGGTGCTTGCATATACTGGCTGACTTTATTCACAGCAAAGCAGATGTCTGGTCTTGTAATAGTGAGATAGATCAGCTTCCCAACCATTCTTATAGAGTTTGAAATGCGAAAGGAGTATCATCAATCTCCCCTCACATGAGACTTTGTAACCTTCTTAGTGGTGTCTTAGCTTACTCTTGAAGCTTTCCTGCCTCATTTAAAAGATCAAGTGTGTACTTTCTTTGAGATAAGAACAGCCCCTCTTTAGGCGGCACATCTCCTAGAAAGTACTTAGCTCACCCAATCTTTAATATCAAAGCTAGATTTAAGGAAAGCTTTAGTAGAAATGATACCTTCCTGTTGCTTCTGTGATGATAATATCATCCACATAGATCAATATTACCACAATTCCTTGCTTGCTGAGGGTGAAGAGGATGTGATCAGCTTCTGATTTTACAAACCCTCTTCCATTGAGAGTTGTACTCAGCTTGTGGTACCAAGCTCTTGGTGATTGTTTTAGACCATAGATAGCCTTCTTCAACCTTAGCACATTTCTGGCTTGACCATGTCTTCCATACCAGGAGGTGGCCTCATATACACCTCATCCTCCAGCTCTCCTTGTAGAAAGGCATTTTTGACATCCATCGCCATAGATCCCATTCAAGTTTACTGAGAGCACAATCCTTATGGTGTGTGTAAAATTATAAGAAGAATAGGGTAGATTTGTGTTTACAGATTGAAGCAGAGATTTGAATCGAGAGAGAGAGAGCTCAGAGAGAGAGAGATGTATGACTAAAGAGGAACATATTTCCTTAGATTAATTTAGAACATGTTACAGCCTATTTAAAGGCAAAGCGGATCATAAGTTGCCAAGATAAACAATAAAAAATTAAGAGATAGTACAATGAGCAATAAACAAATGGGAGAGTTCTGGTCGATCAGGCGCGTTAAGCTGGAGTGAAAGTGACCTTTCACAACGGTCTTCTCTCCTCGATTCTCCTTAAGTCCACGTGACACTTCTCTAACGTCTCTCTTACTCTTGTGTCGACATGCTCCACACTTCTAGCTCATTTAAATACTGTTTCCTCTTAGACTAAGTCTTTCTCTTGTCTTGAAACCCACGGTAGGTTGAGTGATCTCAACTTATGCGGACAGTAGTTCTTTGATCACAGCGTGTCTTGCCTTGTTCTCTTCATCAATGCCTTCTATAGGTTCATGTCTGATATTGAATCTCTTATTTGCTTCATGTCAACACTCCCCTCAAGCTTGATAATAGGATTTGATCAAGCTTGGACATATGAAGCATTCCTCATTAAAACCTTTACTTGGAAAAACCACTTGGGATAAAACCAAGCAAAGGAAAAAGAGGAATACTTCATGGTGAGAGGATCAGTGACATGTGAGATCTATGAGTCCAAGCTTAGGATGAATGAACTCACAGACCTTGATGCTTGCTGCCTTGGTGAAGATGTCAGCAAGTTGATCTTCACTTCTAGTATAGCATGGGAGGATCACTTGCTGTTCCACTGCTTGTCTCACCTTGTGGCAGTCTACTATGTGCTTTGTCCTCTCATGAAAGACTGAGTTGGATGCAATGTGTATTGCAGCCTGGTTGTCCTAATGCATAGTCATTGGTGTAGTGATTTCAATCCCCAAGTCTTTCAGCAGTCCCTTGATCCATATGAGCTCACTTGTAAGCTTTCTCATTGATCATACTCTGCCTCAGCACTTGAACAAGACACCACCTTACTGCTTCTTGCTTTTCCATGTGACTAGATTCCCTCAATAAAGGTGCAATAGCCTGTAGTTGATCTTATCCACTCATCTCCAGCCCAATCAGCATCCAATACCCCACAACCTCAGGTGTTCTTGTTACCGCCATCCATACTCCTGACCGGTGCTTTGCTCTTAAGTATCTCAAGATCCTCTCCACCATATTCCGTGATGTATCTTGGGGGCTTGCATATGCTGGCTTACTTGGTTCACAGCAAAACACACATCTGGCAGTGATAGTGAGATAGATGAGCTTCCCAACCATTCTTCATACTTCTTGACATCGGTGAAGGGAGTTGCATCATACTCCTCTGCGACTTTGTAGCCTTCTTCTAATGGTGTTTTGGCCTGTCTACCTCCAAGATCTCCTGCCTCATTTAAGATATCAAGTGTGTACTTCCTTTGGGATAAGAAGAGGCCCTCCTTGGATCGGCACAATTCAATCCACTAGGAAGTACTTTAACTCTGTCCTTAATATCAAAGGCTGTTTTAAGGTAAGCTTTAGTTGAGGAGATACCTTCACGGTTATTACCGGTGATGATGATATCATCCACATACACCAAGATGACTACAATGCCTTGGATGCTGGTCAGTGTGAAGAGAATGGTCTGCTTGAGACTTCACAAAACCTCTCCCATTGAGTGTTGTGCTTAGTTTGTGGTACCGAGCTCTTGGAGATTGCTTCAAGCCATAGATAGCCTTCTTTAGTCTTAAGACATTTCCTGGTTTCACCATATCTTCTAGGCGGAGGTGGTCTCATGTAGACTTCATCTTCCAACTCTCCTTGAAGAAAGGCATTCTTCACATCCATCGCCATAGATCCCACTCAGGTTGACAGCAGAGATAGGAGGATCCTTATAGTGTGCAGCTTAGCCACTGGTGCAAAGGTGTCTAGATAATCTTCACCATAGACCTGAGTGTACCCTCTTGCCACTAATCTTGTCTTCCTTCTTTCTGGCTTGCCATTGGCTCCATACTTGATTGTATATAACAGCCTGCTGGTTCTTGCTTTCTTTCCTTTGGGAAGGGCTGTCTCAAACCATGTGTCATTCTTGATCATGGCTCCCATCTCATCTCCAAGCTGATGCTCTCCATTCCTCATGTTGCATAGCCTCTTCATATGTCCTTGGAATATATTCTTGATCCAACTCACGATAAATGTTTGATGCTCTTACGGATAGTTGGCAAGCGAGCAAACAGCGTTGGATGAGCTACAGCTTCAGCATTGAAGTATACTCTTGTGTTGATCAATTTGAAGCTGGTCTCCTGATCTGGTGCTCCTTCTCAAGGGCTGTATCTGCTCAGGTTCTGCTTCATTTCCATGGTCTGGCTCCTCCACTTGAATCTCGAGTGTCTGATTCTGGTTGTATCTCATCTTGATCATGAACTCTGAGTTGTCTTCGAGTTGAGCAGCCTGCTCATCATTTCCATTACCCCCTCATGATCAGGATGAGGAACTTCCACATCTTCTACTGCCTCTTCTACAGCTTGTGTGGGTTCCTTCGACCTTCTCTGGTTCCTTGGTAAACTGATGCCAAGCCTTTCCATGATTACTCTCAAGTTGTTGGCTCAATGCGGTGATTGAGATAGATCCTTGAGTTCTCCCGACTCTGCTCCTCATAATAGCCTGTTGATTCTATGAACTTAACATCCCTGGAGACTAACACTCTCTGTTGTCTGGAACATAGCATTTGTACCCTTTCGATGTGTTGAATACCCAATAAACATTGCCTTTGTGCTTCGGCCTCTAACTTGTTTTAGAGTTCCCGGAACTAAAACCAACACACCCAAACACCGCCAAATGAGCTATATTAGGTTTAGTTTTGGTCAGTACCTCATATGGAGTGGCATCTTGAAGCACTCTTGTAGGTGTCGCGGTTGATAAGGTAAGTGGCGACTACGCATCTCCCAAAATCTTTTAGGCACATTACCATGGAACATCATGCTCCTTACCTCCATTAAGTTCTGTTCTTTCTCTCAGCCACACCATTTTGTTGAGGTGTGTAAGGACAACTGGTTTGTTGGATGATCCCATGTGCAGCTAGATGTTGTTTGAAGGCTGTGCTAGTGTATTCACCACCATTATCGATCTAAGAATTTTAATCTTAACATTGAAATGGTTAGTGATATAGTTTTGAAAAATTTTAAAAGATTACAGCACCTATCTTTTGATTGCAGAGTGATCCAAGTGTATTTAGATTTCTCATCTATGAAAGTCACAAAGTATTTATGTTGTTCTCTAGATGCACAGGGCAGTCCACACATCGAGAATGGATTAAATCAAAGCAATTATCATAAATGGTCACTGATTTAGGAAATACACTCTTACAATGCTTTCAAGATACAAGCCTCACAATCACTTTTGAAAGAGATGCTAGGCAACAGAATGTTCAAGGCACGAGAATGAGGATGTCCTAATCTAGCATGCCATATTACATCTTTAGGGAGTTGAGAAGCGGAATTGAAATAACAAGATAAATCGAGAGGTTGGCGAGTGTCCTCAAGCAAATACAAGTCTCCTTGGTTACACTTGCCAAGCAACTTACTTGACTCAATATCCTGAAAATAAACTTTATTAGGATTGAATGTAACATGGCAATTTAAATCCTTTGTGGCCTTTTAACGAAACCAGGTTTGAAGCAAAGGTGGGCATGTAGAATGCCTTAGATACTTTATCAAACAATTTCAATTCACCTATACCTCTTATAGGAATTTTATCACCATTTGCTATCATCACATTCCTAATGCTGGTTTCACATTTTTAATTAAACTAGAATCACTAATCATGTGGTGAGAAGCACCAGAGTCAATAATCAATGGTCTAGTTTTAAAATGTTTCAGAATTCTCAGCAGTGACAAGCATTGTGTGAAAAACCAAGGGTTTAGGTATACCGAGTTATCTTTCAAGGCCTTGATGAGAGCACTGATTATCTCATCCTGGTTGGTCCTTGCTGTGGGTACATTGATGTAGAGGCCATAGCACTTCCTCCACCATTATTATTAGAGCACATTGAGCTTGGAGTCAGCGGTTCATTTCCATCAGGTTGAGAGGTGGGCTCTTGCATCTGGCGTGGCTCCTTGAACTTGTTTGGCTTAAGGTGAGGGTGGAGAATCCAGCACTTGTCTTTCATGTGGCCTTTCTTGCAATGATCACATATCAAGACCTTCTTCTCATCCTGCTTGTAAGCCGCCTTGTTTGCCCTTGCTTCCTCGGCTTGGTGAGCCATAGTTAAGTCTCCTTTACTCCCAAACAGGCCTCTGAGCCTTCCTCCTTGGATTTGAGCACATACTTCATCCAGGTCAGGTAGCTTATCAGCTCTCAAGATGTGCTTAATCAGGCTCCCATAAGATGGGTTTAGAGTGAGAAAAGGCCCAAACACTTTGTCCTCTTCCGCCTTGTTAAGAGGGTGGCTGGATCAGTTGTGTGAGGTCTTAGTAACTCCAACTCTGCCCAAAGAGACCTGTACTTGCGAAATGAGGTTGAAACTCCTCATCTCCTTGGCTGAGCATTGATGGCCCTTTTACTTCAAAACTCTAGTAAGGTTGGAGACATTTCCATACACTTTGTAGAGTGTATCCCACAGCTGCTTGGTGGTCACAGTATGAGTAAGACTCCATAATAGCTGGTTCAGGGAGCTAAGGAGGGCTGTGAGCACCATGAGATCTTCCTGATTTATCTTCATCGGCTACCACCATCTCCTTTCCATCTTCTCCTTGGATAGTTTGTTTTGGAGCTGCTACGTTGAGACATGGCTCCATAAACCTTTTCCTCAAGGGCATCTTCACCATCCTGGCCCAAGAGGTAGTTAACTCCTTTAAGGTCCGAATGCTGGAGAGTCCGGTTGTTGTTGTTGTTGCTATCCATCTTTGTCTTCACTGCAAGAACACAAGAACAGGGAGAGAGAAGGATTTAAGAGATGGAGAGAATTAAGAACAGAGTAATTGCGAGAAGAAGTAGGTTCAAGAGCTTTGTTGCTGATACCATGTAAAATTATAAGAAGAATAGGGTAGATTTGTGTTGCAGATTATGAGCAAGGATTTGAATCAGAGAGAGAGAGAGAGAGAGATGTATATTAAAGAGGAACATATTTCCTTAGATTAATTTAGAACATGTTACAGCCTATTTAAAGGCAAAGCAGATGCATAAGTTGCCAACAATTTGAGATGAAGCAATGAAAGACCAAGAGATCAAAGGAAGAGCATTGGAAGCCACAAAGATGATTTGAATCTACCTTGGGAATCAAGGCAATCGTCTGAACTTGGGAACCAAGGCTGATGTGCAACTAATGTGCCTTATGTAATCAAAGTTGAAGAAGTCCAGGTGATTAAATAATGGCTGGATGTCGGCAAGGCTGAAGAGGAGCGTTGGAGTGGTGTGGACCACTTGGTCACATGCTTGTCAGGCTAAAGAGGCGTTGGCGTGCTGTGCCTTTCAAGCTCCACTCGCAGCTCTTCCTTCTCTTTGTTTATTCTTTTCCTTGTCTCCTTGTGTCCTGATTTGCTCTTTAAATATTGTTGTATGAGCTACTCTTTTGGCAAGCAATCAGCGAGCTCTTTAGTTGCTTCTCTCTATGAATTCTCTTATCTCTCTCTCTTGTTCTTGCTGGGTTTCCAGCAAACTCTCTTAAATCTCTTAATCTCACATGGTATCAGAGCACTCCAGCTCTTGAGACCTAAATCTCACTATTCTAAACTCATTCTTCATAAATCTACTCATTTCCCTCTGTTTCTCTTTTATTCTCACCAACAATTTTTCTCTTTCTCAGATTTGAATCAGAGATGGATATGGACAATGGGAAGGTGAAGGTGAAGGTTCCAGTTCTTAATGGAGTCAACTATCTACTGTGGTCAAGGCTAGTTAAGACAGCCTTAGGAGGAAAGGTCTTTGGTCTCATGTAGCTGAAGGCAAGTCCTCTAAACAAACCAGCCTAGGAGAGGATGGTAAAAGAAGTGGTGGCGGTGATGATGGCAAATGGGATCAGGAGGATCTCATGGTGTTGACTATCATTCAAGGAAGCCTTGATACACCAATCTTGGAAGCTTACTCTACTGTGAAACTTCCAGGAACTATGGGATACTCTACAAAGGTTTATGGTAACATTTCTAACCTTAGTAGAGTATTTGAAATGAAAACCATTAACTCTCTCCAGAAGGACTCGGACTTTACCAAACATTTTGGGAAGTTTAGAGCCTTATGGGCAGAGCTAGAGATGTTAAGGCCACTCTACATTGATGCAGTGTTCTAAGCATGAAGAGAGCAAGACAAGGTCTTTGCCTTACTCCTCTGCTTGCATCCAAGCTACAATGATCTGATTAAGCATACTGAGCTGAGAAGTTACCCACTCTTGAAGAAGTGTCGCCAGATTCAAAGAGAGCAAGGGTCAGTGGATCTATTTGGAGGAAAGAGCTTGTCCTTGGAAACCAAGCTGAAGGTGTTGCAAACAAGGGGTCTTACAAGGAGAAGACAAAGAAAGTGTGGGTTTGTGATCATTGCGAGAAGAAGGGTCATGGAAGAGACAAATGCTGGATCATCCCCATCTCAAGCCTCGAGAAGTTCAGGACTCCTCACAATGATGCAAGAGCTCACTTCTCGGTGAAATGGAGCCATCAGTTCCACACTGTGAAGAAGAAGGCGCGCAGCAGCTACAAAGCTATGAGTTCTGCATGGAGATTTCATCAAGAGGTCTGAGATTGATGCACTGATCAAAGCCCTCAAGGAGAACTCTGGTAACACCCTTGGTATCTCTCTAAATGCATGCATTGATGGTATATCTTTGAATGCTTCAGAATGCTCAAAAGCTGTCTAAACAGCTTGTGATTGATTCTGGTGCTAGTCATCATATGATTAGTGACTTAGAACTGATTAGTAACATTGCTCAGCAGTGGGTCATGTAATGGTAGATAATGGTGCAAAGGTTCTATTAAAGGGAGTAGGAGATCTTAAACTATTTAACAAGGATTCTAAAGCCTTTTATATGCCTACATTCACCTCTTTTGCTATCTGTTAAAAGAGCCACCAATGACTTGAATTGCAATGTTATTTTCACTCCTAATGAGGTTTATTTTCAGGATACTGAGACTAGTAGGTTGCTGGGCAAAGGTGTGACAAAGTGACTTATACTTGCTCGAGGACACTAAGCTTGCTACTGATTTATCTGTTGCTTTAAATTCTATTTCTGATTTCCCTAAGGATGTATTATGGCATGCTAGATTGGGACACCCCCATTCTAGAGCTTTGAACATCATGTTGCCTAGTATCTTGTTTAAGTCTGATTGTGAAGCTTGTATCCTAGGAAAGCATTGCAAATCTGTTTTACAAGATCAGTACTATTATGAGAACTGCTTTGATTTGATTCATTACATGTGTGGACAGCCCCTTGTGCCTCTAGAGAACAGCATAAGTATTTTGTGACTTTTATTGATGAAAAATCAAAGTATACCTGGATCACATTGCTGCAATCTAAAGATAGGGTGTTAGAAGCTTTTATAAACTTCAGAATCATAACTAACCATTCTGATGCCAAGATCAAAATTTTTAGATCAGATAATGGAGGGAATATACAAGCCATTCTTTCAAACAACATCTGGCCAAACATGGAGTGATTCACCAAACCAGCTGCCCATACACACCTCAGCAAAATGGTGTAGCTGAGAGGAAGAATCCCACCTTATGGAGGTTGCAGAAGCATGATGTTCCACAAATGTGCCAAAAGGTTTTGGGGAGATGCTGTCATGACTTGTTATCCCGATCAATAAAATCCCCACCAAAATCCTACAAGACCAGTCTCCACATGAGGTATTGAACAAACAAAACCCTCCATTGATCACCTTAGGGTATTTGGTTGCTTGTGTTTTGTCTTGATTCGGAAGACAAAGAAACAAGCTAGAACCAAGAAGCACTAGAGCAATGTTCATTGGTTATTCACCAAACCAGGAAGGGTATAAGTGCTATTCACGAAACCAGGGAGGTTTCTTATCTCTAGAGATGTGAAGTTTGCTGAGTATAAAGGCTATCATGATGAGAAGAGTTGGGAGGAAGAGAACTTGTCTCAATCAGCTGAGATAGGCAGGGAGAATCATGGAAAGTATTGGTATAAGCATACCCGTGAGAGGAGGCGCACCTACACCACCCACAGGCCAGACCATCACTCACCAGAGATGATGATGAGGCTCCAGCTTCTCCTCTTGTTCTGAGGGAATCAAACTGAACAGCAGCAACACCGAGGGTCCAGTTAGGTGTCTGTGATCGAAGGAGCAGAAAGGTTCAGCAGTGGAGCAGGGATGATGATGAATCCAATGATGAGGAGCCAACAGAATCAGAACCTACCCAAGTTCAGCTAAGGAGAAGTACTAGAATCGGTATCCTCCTTCTTGGATGAACACAAGGTGTGCAATCACGAGAGGCAGTAGCTCATCCTATGCAAGCAGTGTGCTCCTTGGCTCGTATCCTCAAGAACATCAAGCGTTCATTGGAGAATGGATCAGGAGTACATACCAAAGTCATATGATGAGGCTATGGCAATAAAAGAATGGAGAGAATCAGTAGGAGAAGAGATGGGTGCTATGGAGAAGAATGGAACCTGGTTTGAAGGCTTCCCAAAGGCAGAAGGCATGACCAGCATGCTGATATTCACAATAAAGTACTTAGCCAATGGAAACCTGAGAGGGAAGAAAACCAGGCTGGTAGCAAGAGGCTACACTCAAGTGTATGGTGAAGACTATCTTGAAACTTTTGCACCAGTAGCAAAGCTACACACCATAAGGATCTGCTCTCTCGGCTGTGAATTTGGAATGGGATCTTTGGCAAATGGATGTCAAGAATGCATTCTTACAAGGTGAACTAGAAGATGAAGTATACATCGCCCACCACCTGGTATGGAAAGCTTTGTCAAGCTGGTAATGTCTGAGGCTGAGAAAGCAATATATGGTCTGAAACAATCCCCAGAGCCTGGTACCACAAACTAAGCTCAACTTGAATGGAAGAGGCTTTGTGAAATCGAAGCTGATCACACCCTTTTACCTTAACCAGCCAGCAAGGGATCATTGTCATTCTCATCTATGTGGATGATATCATCATCACAGAGTGATAAAGAGGAATCAACTCAACCAAAGCTTTCCTTAAGGCAACATTTGACATCAAGGACTTGGGAGAGCTCAAGTATTTCCTAGGGATTGAGATGTGTAGATCCAAGGAAGGACTGTTCCTGTCCCAAAGGAAATACACCCTTGATGTGTTTAAAGAAGCTGGTGACCTTGGTGGTAGAACAGCTAAAACACCACTTGAAGATGGGTATAAAGTGATGCGTGAGGGAGATTGAAGACAAGACATATGGAGATGTAAAAACTATATAGGAGGATGGTGGGAAAGCTGATATATCTCACTATCACAAGGCCTATATATATGCTTTGATCAACCAAGTTAGCCAACACATGCAAGCTCCCAAGATGCACCATTGGAGCATGGTTGAAAGGATTTAAGGTACCTAAGAGGGGACGGGGAATATGGATGGGATGCAATAGAAGCACAGAGATAGTTGGGTATTGTGATGCTGATTGGGCAGGAGATAGAGTGGACAGAAAGATCAACCACCTTCATTGGAGGCAATCTGGTTACTTGGAAGAGCAAGAAGCAAAAGATAGTATCATGTTGAAGTCGAGAATATAGAGCCATGAGGAAGCTGACCAGTGAGCTAATCTGGATCAGAAATCTACTTCATGACTTGGGCATAGAGACATCATCTCCTATCACCATGCACTGTGATAATCAAGCAGCCATACACATAGCATCCAACAGTGTCTTCCATGAGGACTAAACACATTGAGGTGGACTGCCACAAGGTCAGGAGGCGTGGAGCAAGGATCATACTGTTATACAAGGAGTGAAGATCAATTGGCTGACATTTTCACCAAAGCTGCTAGCATCAAGGTTTCGAGTTCATACACCCTAAGTTAGGACTCGTGGACCTCTCATCTCACTCATCTCATGATTCTTCCCTTCATGAAGTGTTACTCTTTTTCCTTGGGGTTTTGTCCCATGAGGTTTTACCTAGCTAAGTTTTTAATGAGGAATGCTTCATGATTTCTAACTTGACTTGTTCCACATAGTCAAGCTTTGAAGGATGTTGAGATGAAGCAATGAAAGACCAAGAGAGATCAAAGGAAGAGCATTGGCCACAAAGATGATTTGAATCTACCTTGGGAATCAAGGCAATCCATGCAGACTTGGGAACCAAGGAACTGATGTGCAACTAATGTGCCTTATGTAATCAAAGTTGAAGAAGTCCAAGGTGATTAAATAATGGCTGGATGTGACAAGGCTGAAGAGGAGCGTTGGAGTGGTGTGGACCACTTGGTCACATGCTTGTCGAGGCTAAAGAGAGCGTTGGCGTGCTGTCCTTTCAAGCTCCACTTTGCAGCTCTTCCTTCTCTTTGTTTATTCTTTTCCTTGTCTCCTTGTGTCCTGATTTGCTCTTTAAATATTGTTGTATGAGCTACTCTTTTGGCAAGCAATCAACGAGCTCTTTAGTTGCTTCTCTCTCTCATGAATTCTCTTATCTCTCTCTCTTGTTCTTGCTTCGGTTTCCAGCAAATAACTCTCTTAAATCTCTTAATCTCACATGGTATCGAGCACTCCAGCTCTTGAGACCTAAATCTCACTATTCTAAACTCATTCTTCATAAATCTACTCATTTCCACTCTGTTTCTCTTTTATTCTCACCAACAATTTTTCTCTTTCTCACTGATTTGAATCGAGATGGATATGGACAATGGGAAGGTGAAGGTGAAGGTTCAGTTGCTCTTAATGGAGTCAACTATCTACTGTGGTCAAGGCTAGTTAAGACAGCCTTAGGAGGAAAGGTCTTTGGTCTCATGTAGCTGAAGGCAAGTCTAAACAAACCAGACCTAGGAGAGGATGGTAAAGAAGTGTGTGGTGATGATGGCAAATGGGATCGGAGGATCTCATGGTGTTGACTATCATTCAAGGAAGCCTTGATACACCAATCTTGGAAGCTTACTCCTACTGTGAAACTTCCAAGGAACTATGGGATACTCTGTGTTGAAATGAAGAAGATAACGAGGAGGAAAGGAGTTAGTTCATGATCAAAGAGAGAGTTCATCAAAAGAAGCCAATTTGGTTTTAAGCGGACACTCTCACAAGCTACTATCTTGACCTAACTTACCTTGCAAGGCAAGAAAGGAGTTTGGAGACTTAATATGGACGTTGGAAGCTTATGAGAAGTCAAAGAACCAGTTCGAATTCAAAGAAAGGATGGTTTGAATTAAGCAAGAAAGATCACATGTGATGCATAAGGACAAGAGGACATGTCTTTCACCAAGGAAGGCTGTGCCTATCCTCTGTCCTTTCTATTCTTCTGGACGTCCGGACCTTGGCTGTATCCCCTTTGGCTTCATCTCATTCCTCTGAAATTATTTGTTTATGTTTCCTGTTTTAGTAATTGTTTAATCATGTGTATTGCCTATTTAAAGGCTTCTCCATCACTTGTAACATTCATCTAGTATCAATACAAGTTCTTTCAGTCTAATTTCGTGGCTCTCTCCCTTGCTTGTGTCTAAACAATATTCACAATGTAAGGAGTTTAGAGTTATGGCCTTAACTCTCTTTCCTTAAAAGCTAATGTAAACTCACTCTAAACTCTTCTTTATCTTCTCTTAAGCTCTAGCTTACTGATTCTAAATCCTCTTCATCTTAAGTACACAAACTCAAAGTGTTGTGTTAATACTGAAGGATAGATTCAAACTAGAGATTCTCAGCTTTCTATAACAAGTTTACTCTCTAGGATCTTGGTTGTAGTAAGAAGTGAAAAGATTCAACCACCGGTTGGTTGTCTCTTCCTTTTAATGGTGAGTTCGTTGTATGGTTGAAGGGTTCAGTTACAAGTTAACTGAATACTCTCTTGACATGAGACAAACACTCATGAACTCCACATGGTATCGAGCTTTGTTGCTCTTTTGGGGATTAAACTCACCTCTTTTCTTTGTTTTTGAATAAATCCTCTTCCACTCTGATATAGTGCTTGGTCAGTACTTGTTAGTATCTTGAATCAAGCGAGGAAAGATTTCAAAATGCTTCACAATTATGCATCCATTGGATAATAGCTTGTTCTTTATGGAGCATCTCTTTGACCCATTGGACTGTGTTGTGATCCATTGGTTAATTTGTTGTAATGTGAGCCATAGAAAACACTTGTTTATGTGTTATTCTGATGGTTCTCTTGTTACAAGCCCTGGAAAACATCAGTTCATGAGTTATTCAGTGGCACTGTCTAAGATCGAGTGAGCAAATTAATTGTTCAATGGTCCATTGTGTTTCAGACTCTAAAGCACCAAACTCTTGATGAGTATTGGATGCTCCTGGCTGTTTATGCTTCCATGAGAACTCAAGAAAACAGAGCAAAACTCTGTCCATTAGACCTCTTGAGCAAATTCACTATTCTCTATATCTAATTCTCGATTCTCGAGGTTACTTATTCTCCACATTCTCTCATTCTCTTATTCTCGGTTACTTTTACTACAGTTTACTTAATTCTCTATTCTCACAATCTCTTGTTTAAAATCTGCCTAAGGTTGTCAAAATGTCTTGAAGTTAAGCTGTCTTGAAAGAATTGTCTTGCTTTTGACCTTAGGAAAATTAATTGTCTTGTTGCACGATGCTTAGTCTTGATGATTAGGATTGAGAGAATGTTCACTAGGATAGAATCATGAAGATATCTGTCCATTGCTTGTTTAAAATGTGTTTTAAAGATCAGACTTGGTGATAACCCATGTTTTGGTCTCTTGTTGTCTCTGATGCTTGTCTTAGTGTTGGTTTGACAGATTTTCCATGTTGATCGAGCCTGCACAAGATCATATTCGACCATGGAGATTGCCCACTGCCCATCATCACTTTTGGCACTGATTGTGTCCATTAACTCCCAAGATGGTTGAGAGGATAAATGGAGCAGTGGAGATTGCAAAGTGACTTACCTGATTCGAGGGTGGCAGGAAGTACACTCAAGAGAAAAGGCCCAATTCAAGCCAAGAGGCAGTGGTCTCAAGGCAATGGTGATCATTGGCTCTTATCTTCCAAGCTTGACCATATACTCTCATTCTCAGGCCAAGCTCGAGGAGGGGTGTTAAATGGAAAGCCAATTTCCATTCTTCAAGCCATTGCAAGGATTGAAGACTCCACCAGCATGGGATATTCTTGGCTGAGCAACAACAAGGCTGTCCATCAATGTGCTTCAGAGGAGGTGCTAAAGAGGCTGACCAGATGGTTGCAAAGTCCCCACAAAGTTGGAGACTCAAGAAGACAATGCAGTGGCTGTTTGTGAAAGGAATGGAGTGAGGGATTCAAGTGTACAAGCAAGAAGGAAGACACACCTCACCAACATTCCACATATATAAAGGGAAGTACCTAAGTTACTTATTCTGGTTTGAATAGGTTTTCCTTGAGAATTGATGCAAGTGTGTATGCATTGTTTGAATCAGGTACTTGGACCTCATAAGAAGATTCTGGTCGTGGATCAAACCCTTTGATGATGGCAGAGCCGGAGAAAGGGGGAGACAAAGAACCAGCCATGGAAGTTCGAAGTTTTGAGTGTGAAGCAAGGAAGGTATTGGTGCCTGCTTGCCATTGAAGTAAGCCATGATCCAGGGTTTATGAGTCCCTAAACTTGATCATAAGACACATAAACCCACTGGCCAATCCCTAAGCTGAGGTAGTTGCACTCTTTTCTAAGTGATGGTTTTATCCCATGAGGTTTTCCACAGGTTTTAATGAGCAAGTACTCTCGGTTCAACTTTGTCCAAGGATCTCCTATGGTCAAGCTTGAGGGAAGTGTTGAAATGAAGAAGACAATAACCAGAGGAAAGAGTTAGTTCATGATCAAAGGAGAGTTCATCAAAGAAGCCAATTTGGTTCTTGGCGGACTTACTCCTGGCTACTATCTTGACCTAACACCTTGCAAGGCAAGAAAGGAGTTTGGAGACTTAATATGGGCGTTGGAAGCTTATGAAGTCAAAGAACCAGTTAATTCAAAGAAAGGATCTGGTTTGAATTAATGAAAGATCACATGTGATGCATAAGGACAAGAGCGGACTGTCACTTTCACCAAGAAGGCTCCTCCTATCCCCTTTCTATTTCTTCCTGGACGTCAGACCTTGGCTGTATCCTTTGGCTTCATCTCATTCCCTACAGAATTATTTGTTTATGTTTCCTGTTTTAGTAATTGTTTAATCATGTGTATTGCTTATTTAAAGGCTTCTCCATCACTTGTAACATTCATCTAGTATCAATACAAGTTCTTTCAGTCTAATTTCGTAGCTCTCTCCTTGCTTGTCTAAACAATATTCACAATGTAAGGAGTTTAGAGTTATGGCCTTAACTCTCTTTCCCTTAAGGCAGCCTAATACTTGTAATCAACTCTAAACATCTTTGCTTCTTCAAAATCCTCTTCATCTTAAAAGTACACAAACTCAAAGTGTTGTGTTAATACAGAAGGATAGATTCAAACTAGAGATTCTCAGCTTCTATAACAAGTTTACTCTCTAGGATCTTGGTTGTAGTATAGGCTGTGTGAAAAGATTCAACCACCAGTTAGTTGTCTCTTCCTTTAATGGTGAGTTCTGTTGTATGGTTGAAGGGATTCAGTTACAAGTTAACTGAATACTCTCTTGACATGAGACAAACACTCATGAACTCCAACATACAAAAGGTTTATGGTAACATTTCTAACCTTAGTAGAGTATTTGAAGTGAAGAAAGCCATTAACTCTCCAGCAAGAGGACTGGGACTTTACCAAACATTTTGGGAAGTTTAGAGCCTTATGGGCAGAGCTAGAGATGTTAAGGCCAGCTACTGTTGATGCAAGTGTTCTAAGCATAAGAGAGCAAGACAAGGTCTTTGCCTTACTCCTCCTGCTGCATCAAGCTCTGATGATCTGATTAAGCACATACTGAGCTGAGAAGTTACCCACTCTTGAAGAAGTGTGCAGATTCAAAGAGAGCAAGGGTCAGTGGATCTATTTGGAGAAAGCTTGTCCTTGGAAACCAAGCTGAAGGTGTTGCAAACAAGGGGTCTTGAAGACAAGAAAGTGTGGGTTTGTGATCATTGCGAGAAGAAGGGTCATGGAAGAGACAAATGCTGGATCCTGCATCCCCATCTCAAGCCTCGAGAGTTCAGGACTCCTCACAATGATGCAAGAGCTCACTTCTCTGGTGAAATGGAGCCATCCAGTTCCACACACTGCTTGAGAAGGCCGGCAGCAAGCAGCTCTAAGCTATGAGTTACATGGAGATTTCATCGAAGGTCTGAGATTGATGCACTGATCAAAGCCCTCAGGAGAACTCTGGTAACACCCTTGGTATCTCTCTAAATGCATGCATTGATGGTATATCTTTGAATGCTTGAGAATGCTCAAACTGTCTAAACCGCTTGTGATTGATTAAGTGCTAGTCATCATATGATTAGTGACTTAGAACTGATTAGTAACATTGCTCCAGGTGGGTCATGTAATGGTAGATAATGGTGCAAAGGTTCCTATTAAGGAGTAGGAGATCTTAAACTATTTAACAAGGATTCTAAAGCCTTTTATATGCCTACATTCACCTCTAATTTGCTATCTGTTAAAAGAGCCACCAATGACTTGAATTGCAATGTTATTTTCACTCTAATGAGGGTTTATTTTCAGGATACTGAGACTAGTAGGTTGCTGGGCAAAGGTGTGACAAAGGCGACTTATACTTGCTCAAGGACACTAAGCTTTTCTTGATTTATCTGTTGCTTTAAATTCTATTTCTGATTTCCCTAAGGATGTATTATGGCATGCTAGATTGGGACACCCCATTCTAGAGCTTTGAACATCATGTTGCCTAGTATCTTGTTTAAGTCTGATTGTGAAGCTTGTATCCTAGGAAAGCATTGCAAATCTGTTTTACAAGATCAAGTACTATTATGAGAAGCTGCTTTGATTTGATTCATTCGATGTGTGGACAGCCCTTGTGCCTCTAGAGAACAGCATAAGTATTTTGTGACTTTTATTGATGAAAAATCAAAGTATACCTGGATCACATTGCTGCAATCTAAAGATAGGGTGTTAGAAGCTTTTATAAACTTCAGAATCATGTAACTAACCATTACAATGCCAAGATCAAAATTTTTAGATCAGATAATGGAGGGAATATACAAGCCATTCTTTCAAACAACATCTGGCCAAACATGGAGTGATTCACCAAACCAGCTGCCCATACACACCTCAGCAAAATGGTGTAGCGAGAGGAAGAATCGCCACCTTATGGAGGTTGCAGAAGCATGATGTTCCACACCAATGCCAAAGAGGTTTGGGAGATCTGTCATGACAGCTTGTTATCGATCAATAAAATCCCCACCAAAATCCTACAAGACCAGTCTCCATGAGGTATTGAACAAACAAAACCCTCCATTGATCACCTTAGGGTATTTGGTTGCTTGTGTTTTGTCTTGATTCGGACAACAAAGAAACAAGCTAGAACCAAGGAGCACTAGAGCAATGTTCATTGGTTATTCACCAAACGAGAAGGGGTATAAGTGCTATTCACGAAACCGGAGGGTTCTTATCTCAGAGATGTGAAGTTTCTGAGTATAAAGGCTATCATGATGAGAAGAGTTGGGAGGAAGTCAAGAACTTGTCTCAATCAGCTTGGATGGAAACTTGAGGAGAATCATGGAAAGTATTGGTATAAGCATACAGTAGAGAGGCGCACCTACACCACCCAGGCCAAGACCATCACTCACCAGATGCTGATGATGAGGCGGGCTCCAGCTTCTCTCTTGTTCTGAGGGGAATCAAACTGAACAGCAGCAACACAAGAGGGTCCAAGTTCAGTGTCTCATGATCAGAGGAGCAGCAAGAAGGTTCAGGTGGAGCAGGATGATGATGAACAATCCATAAATGATGAGGCAACAGAATCAGAACTACCCAAGTTCAGCTAAGGAGAAGTACTAGAATCCGTATCCTCCTTCTGCTGGATGAACACAAGGGTGTACTACAATCTGAGAGGCGTAGCTCATCCTGCAAAGCAGTGTGCTCCTTGGCTCATCCTCAAGAACATCAAGCGTTCATTGGAGAATTGGATCAGGAGTACATACCAAAGTCATATGATGAGGCTATGGCAATAAAAGAATGGAGAGAATCAGTAGGAGAAGAGATGGGTGCTATGGAGAAGAATGGAACCTGGTTTGAAGCTGAGCTTCCCAAAGGCAAGAAGGCGGTGACCAGCATGCTGATATTCACAATAATACTTAGCCAATGGGAAACCTGAGAGAGGAAGAAAACCAGGCTGGTAGCAGAGGCTACACTCAGTGTATGGTGAAGACTATCTTGAAACTTTTGCACCGTAGCAAAGCTACACACCATAAGGATCCTGCTCTCGGCTGTGAATTTGGAATGGGATCTTTGGCAAATGGATGTCAAGAATGCATTCTTACAAGGTGAACTAGAAGATGAAGTATACATGCCCCACCCTGGTATGGAAAGCATGGTCAAGCCTGTAATGTGAGAAAGCAATATATGGTGCGAAACAATCCCAAGAGCCTGGTACCACAAACTAAGCTCAACACTGAATGGAAGAGGCTTTGTGAAATCGGAAGCTGATCACACCATTTTACCTTAACCAGCCAGCAAGGGATCATTGTCATTCTCATCTATGTGGATGATATCATCATCACAGGCAGTGATAAAGAGGAATCAACTCAACCAAAGCTTTCCTTAAGGCAACATTTGACATCAAGGACTTGGGAGAGCTCAAGTATTTCTAGGGATTGAGATGTGTAGATCAAGGAAGGACTGTTCCTGTCCCAAAGGAAATACACCCTTGATGTGTTAAAAGAAGCTGGTGACCTTGGTGGTAGAACAGCTAAAACACCACTTGAAGATGGGTATAAAGTGATGCGTGAGGGAGATTGAAGACAAGACATATGGAGATGTAAAGCTATAGGAGGATGGTGGGAAAGCTGATATATCTCACTATCACAAGGCCTGATATATGCTGGTCAACCAATTAGCCAACACATGCAAGAAGCTCGAGATGCACCATTGGAGCATGGTTGAAAGGATTCTAAGGTACCTAAGAGGCGAGGGCGGGGAATATGGATGGGATGCAATAGAAGCACAGAGATAGTTGGGTATTGTGATGCTGATTAGGAGATAGAGTGAATGAGAAGATCAACCACAGACTACTGCACTTCATTGGAGGCAATCTGGTTACTTGGAAGAGCAAAAGCAAATAGTATCATGTTCAAGTGCAGAAGCTGAATATAGAGCCATGAGGAAGCTGACCGGTGAGCTAATCTGGATCAGAAATCTACTTCATGACTTGGGCATAGAGACATCATCTCCTATCACCATGCACTGTGATAATCAAGCAGCCATACATAGCATCCAACAGTGTCTTCCATGAGAGGACTAAACACATTGAGGTGGACTGCCACAAGGTCAGGAGGCGATGGAGCAAGGATCATACTTCCATGTTATACAAAGAGTGAAGATCAATTGGCTGACATTTTCACCAATGCTGAGTTCATACACCCTAAGTTAGGACTCGTGGACCTCTCATCTCCTCATCTCACTGATTCTTCCCTTCATGAAGTGTTACTCTTTTTCCTTAGCTGGGGTTTTGTCCCATGAGGTTTTACCTAGCTAAGTTTTTAATGAGGGAATGCTTCATGATTTCCAGCTTGACTTGTTCCACATAGTCAAGCTTGAGGAGAATGTTGAGATGAAGCAATGAAAAGACCAAGAGAGAGATCAAGGCATTGGTAAGACAGATGATTTGAATCTACCTTGGGAATCAAGGCAATCGTACTGACTTGGGAACCAAGAGGCTGATGTGCAACTAATGTGCCTTATGTAATCAAAGTTGAAGAAGTCCAAGGTGATTAAATAATGGCTGGATGTCGGCAAGGCTGAAGAGGAGCGTTGGAGTGGTGTGGACCACTTGGTCACATGCTTGTGCAGGAAATTTAAAGGCGTTGGCGTGTCCAAGCTTTCGCTGCTCTTCCTTCTCTTTGTTTATTCTTTTCCTTGTCTCCTTGTGTCCTGATTTGCTCTTTAAATATTGTTGTATGACTCTTGGCTTAAGCAATCAAGCGAGCTCTTTAGTTGCTCTCTCTCTCTCATGAATTCTCTTATCTCTCTCTCTTTCTTGCTTTCGGTTTCCAGCAAATAACTCTCTTAAATCTCTTAATCTCACATGGTATCAGAGCACTCCAGCTCTTGAGACCTAAATCTCACTATTCTAAACTCATTCTTCCCTAAATCTACTCATTTCCACTCTGTTTCTCTTTATTCTCACCAACAATTTTTCTCTTTCTCATGATTTGAATCGAGAGATGGATATGGACAATGGGAAGGTGAAGGTGAAGGTTCAGTTGCTCTTAATGGAGTCAACTATCTACTGTGGTCAAGGCTAGTTAAGACAGCCTTAGGGAGGAAGAAGGTCTTTGGTCTCATGTAGCTGAAGGCAAGTCCTCCTAAACAAACCAGCCTAGGAGAGGATGGTAAAAGAAGTGGTGGTGACTGATGATGGCAAATGGGATCAGGAGGATCTCATGGTGTTGACTATCATTCAAGGAAGCCTTGATACACCAATCTTGGAAGCTTACTCTCTTGAAACTTCCAGGAACTATGGGATACTCTACAAAGGTTTATGGTAACATTTCTAACCTTAGTAGAGTATTTGAAGATGAAAGCCATTAACTCTCTCCAGCCAAGAGGACTCGGACTTTACCATTTTGGGAAGTTTAGAGCTTATGGAGGCAGAGCTAGAGATGTTAAGGCCAGCTACTGTTGATGCAAGTGTTCTAAGCAAGAAGAGAGCAAGACAAGGTCTTTGCCTTACTCCTCACACTGCATCCAGCTCTGATGATCTGATTAAGCACATACTCCGAGCTGAGAAGTTACCCACTCTTGAAGAAGTGTCTTGATTCAAAGAGAGCAAAGTCAGTGGATCTATTTGGAGGAAAAGCGAGCTTGTCCTTGGAAACCAAGCTGAAGGTGTTGCAAACAAGAGGGTCTTACAAGGCGAGAGACAAGAAAGTGTGGGGTTTGTGATCATTGCCAGAAGAAGGGTCATGGAAGAGACAAATGCTGGATCTGCATCCCCATCTCAAGCCTCGAAGTTGGACTCCTCACAATGATGCAAGAGCTCACTTCTCAGTGAAATGGAGCCATCGGTTCCACACTGAAGAGCCGCAGCAGCAAGCAGCTACAAAGCTATGAGTTCTGCATGGAGATTTCATCGAGAGGTCTGAGATTGATGCACTGATCAAAGCCCTCGGAGAACTCTGGTAACACCCTTGGTATCTCTCTAAATGCATGCATTGATGGTATATCTTTGAATGCTTGAATGCTCAAGCTGTCTAACCGCTTGTGATTGATTCTGGTGCTAGTCATCATATGATTAGTGACTTAGAACTGATTAGTAACATTGCTCAGCGTGGGTCATGTAATGGTAGATAATGGTGCAAAGGTTCCTATTAAGGGAGTAGGAGATCTTAAACTATTTAACAAGTTCTAAAGCCTTTTATATGCCTACATTCTCTAATTTGCTATCTGTTAAAAGAGCCACCAATGACTTGAATTGCAATGTTATTTTCACTCCTAATGAGGTTTATTTTCAGGATCTGAGACTAGTAGGTTGCTGGGCAAAGGTGTGACAAAGGGCTGACTTATACTTGCTCAAGGACACTAAGCTTACTCTTGATTTATCTGTTGCTTTAAATTCTATTGATTTCCCTAAGGATGTATTATGGCATGCTAGATTGGGACACCCCATTCTAGAGCTTTGAACATCATGTTGCCTAGTATCTTGTTTAAGTCTGATTGTGAAGCTTGTATCCTAGGAAAGCATTGCAAATCTGTTTTTACAAGATCAAGTACTATTTATGAGAACTTTGATTTGATTCATGATGTGTGGACAGCCCTTGTGCCTCTAGAGAACAGCATAAGTATTTTGTGACTTTTATTGATGAAAAATCAAAGTATACCTGGATCACATTGCTGCAATCTAAAGATAGGGTGTTAGAAGCTTTTATAAACTTCGAATCATGAGAGAAAGGATTTAAGAGATGGAAAATTAAGAACGAGTAAATTGCGGAAGAAGAGTAGGTTCAGAAGCTTTTGTCTGATACCATGTAAAATTATAAGAAGAATAGGGTAGATTTGTGTTGCAGATTATGAGCAAGAGGATTTGAATCAGAGAGAGAGAGAGAGAGAGAGATGTATGACTAAAGAGGAACATATTTCCTTAGATTAATTTAGAACATGTTACCTATTTAAAGGCAAAGCAGATCATAAGTTGCCAATGTTGAGATGAAGCAATGAAAGACCAGAGATCAAAGGAAGAGCATTAGCGCCACAAAGATGATTTGATCTACCTTGGGAATCAAGGCAATCCGTCTGAGACTTGGGAACCAAGGAACTGATGTGCAACTAATGTGCCTTATGTAATCAAAGTTGAAGAAGTCAAAGGTGATTAAATAATGGCTGGATGTAAACAAGGCTGAAGAGGAGCGTTGGAGTGGTGTGGACCACTTGGTCACATGCTGTGCAGGCTAAAGAAGGCGTTGGCGTGCTGTCCTTTCAAGCTCCACTCGCAGCTCTTCCTTCTCTTTGTTTATTCTTTTCCTTGTCTCCTTGTGTCTGATTTGCTCTTTAAATATTGTTGTATGAGCTCTACTCTTTTGGCAAGCAATCAACGAGCTCTTTAGTTGCTTCTCTCTCTCTTGAATTCTCTTATCTCTCTCTCTTGCTTCGGTTTCCAGCAAATAACTCTCTTAAATCTCTTAATCTCACATGGTATCGAGCACTCCAGCTCTGAATCTGGAATGTAGCATTTGTACCCTTTACTGCGTGTGAGTGTAGCATGAATATGCCTTTGACACTCTTGGCCTCCAGCTTGTTTCTCTGCTCTCTGGTGTGAGACATAGCACACCTGAACCAAACACCGCAAATGATCTAATGGAGGTTTGATCTTGTTTAATACCTGAAAAGGAGGACATCTTTGAGGACTTTTGTGGGGATCCTGTTGATCGAATAGCAAGCTGTGATCACACATCTCCCAAAACCTCTTTAGACATTTGTGTGAAACATCATGCTCCTTACAACCTCCATAAGATGTCTGTTCTTTCTTTCAGCAACTCCATTTTGTTGTGGTGTGTATGGGCAGCTTGTTTGATGGATAATGCCATGGTTTGCTAGGTGTTGTTTGAATGCATTGCTAGTATACTCCCCACCATTATCGGACTTAAAATTTTGATCTTGGAATTGAAATGGTTAGTTACATAGTTGGAAGTTAATAAAAGCTAAAACTCTATCTTTACTTTTAATCGATTGTGAGCCAAGTATGATTTCATCTATAGAATGTCACAAAATATTTATGGTTTCTCTAGATGCACAAGAGCAGTCCATACATCAGAATGCACTAGATCAAAGCACTTTTCATAGATAGTCATAGATTGAGGAAAAACAGATTTGCAATGTTTGCCAAGAATACAAGCCTCACAAGATTCATTTGGAAAGATAAATTAGGCAACATTAAACTCAAAGCGAGCATGGGGATGGCCTAATCTAGCATGCCATAACACATTACTAGCTAAAAGCAAAATGAAAGCGGAGGATAAATCGATAGAGTGGTGTCTTCAAGCAAATAAAGTTCTCCCTTGCTCACACCCTTTCCAAGCACCTTACTGGTCTTAATATCCTGAAAGCAAACATCATTAGGACTGAAAATAACATTGCAATTCAGATCATTGGTTGCTCTCTTAACAGATAATAAATTTGATGTGAAGTCAGGCATATAGAATGCTTGAGACTCTTTATTAAACAAGTTCAGATTTCCTACTCCCTCAATTGGAATTCTATCACCATTTGCAATCACAACGCCGAGCTGGTTTAATATCATTAATCAGTTTAGCATCCTAATCATATGGTGAAAGCTCTGAATCAATTATTAAAGGTCTAGCAGGTGTGGGAGGCGTGCATAAATTTAAAGCATTAATACTTTGGTTACCGAGTTTGCATTGAGGGCTTTGATCAAAGCCTCAATGTCTGACTTCCTGATGAATGCATCCTCATGGAGTGGCTGGGGAATGGCGTGGGAAGTGGAGCCACCAGTGTGGGTTGTAGAGATCAATGCCTTCCCATCATCTCCCATGCATGTAGCTTGGTGCTGGCTGCTCCTGAGCTCTTGCTTCATGGGCTCTGGCTTAGTAGGGCTTGTTAGCTGAGGCTGGTCTGAGATGAGGATGAAGAATCCAGCAGTTGGTCTTGGGTGTCCTTTGTACTTTCAATGCTCCTGATTCTTGACTTGTCTCCTCCTCCTCTTGGTTTGAAGTGAGCTTTGTTAGCGAGAAGCACTTTCTACCTTCTCAGCCTTGTGAACCATAGATAACTTCCCTTTTCCACCACCAAAGAGTCCATCTGAGCCTATCTCCTTTTGAAGTTGAGCACACACTTCATCATAGGCTGAAGCACCTTTTCTCTCAAAATGTGCCTGACCACATCATTGAAGCTTGGGCTGAGTGTAAAAATAGTCCAAAGACCTTGTCTTGCTCACGCCTAGCTTCAAGAGTTTCAGGATCATTGGAGCTTGGCCTTAGCATCTCTAGCTCAGACCATAGCTGACTGCTTCCCAAGGTGTTTGGTGAAGTCTCCTTCTTCTTGCTGCAAGTTGTTGATGGCTCTCTTCACTTCATAGATCCTGGTAAGGTTTGAAGTGTTGCCATACACTCTGTAGAGTATCCCACAACTGCTTTGGAGTTTCACAGTGTGAGTAAGTATCCATAAGAGGACCATCAGGGAGCTATGCAGGATAGACAGCACCGGGAGGTCTTCGGGCCATTTGCCTTCATCTACTACAATCTCCTTGCCATCTTCTCCTTGGGTGATCTGCTTTGGTGCTGAACTTGAAGTAACATGCTCCCAAAGACCTCTTCCTCCAAGGGCTGCTCTGGTCATTCTAGACCAGGTGATGTAGTTCCTGGTCCCGAGTGTGCATGGTATGTGAACTGCTCTGTGGTGCTCCATTTCTTGGTGGGCACCAAGAATATTTTGAATTTTCAAGGCTAGATTTGAGATAAAGAACTCGGAACTGAGAGAACTCAAGACTAGAATTAAGATAAACTCTCAAAGAAAATAAATGGAGACGAGAACAGAGTGAACAGGTTGAATAAAACTCAAGCTTCGAGAACAGATTTATTATCCACGGATAAAGGAATCGGAGAGAAAATTAAGAAAGTAAATGGATGAATCAAAGAGAAGGACACGAGTTAATTTGGAAGAAACTGAGGGTCTCAAGAGCTTTCAAGCTCTGATACCATGTTAGAAAATGAAGAACAGTAAGAACACAGCAAGAGTAAAGAGAGAGAGAGAGAGAGTTCGGCGGTATGAAGAAAGAGAAGAAGGAAGAACTGATTTGCTTTACTTAGTAACATTACAATGTATATTTAAAGACAAATCAGGACAATGAGGACAAAGAGAATAAGCTTAAACTAATGGGGCTGGTCGATGATAGTGACCCTTCCAGCGGTCTTCAGCTCCTTAAGATGGGCATGTGACTTTTAATATATTCAAATCAGCCACTTGCTCTTCTTGTCCAAACTGTGGTCTCCTCCCTCTTCTAGATCAATCCTTTGGCGAGCCTCTCTTGCTTCTCCTTGCCTTCCAAGACACTCTAGGGTAGATATGTTTAACTTGAACTCCAAGGCTGAGACGGACTTGTGTCCCAAGTTTGCACATACTACAAGTAAATCGGATGTAAGGCTTCTCTTCTCTTTGTTGATTTATGTCTTCATGTCACTATCTATCTCTCTCTCAATCTACTTAACTCTCTCTCTCTCTCTCTTGCAATGTTCTTCATCAGAACCAACTAAATCTCATATTCTTTCATCAGCCAAGGAGATGAGGAGTTTCAACCTCATTTGGCAGTACAGGTCTCTTTGGGCAGAGTTGGAGTTACTAAGACCTCACCTGACTGATCCAGCCACCCTCTTAACAAAGTGAAGAGGACAAAGTGTTTGGGCTTGCTCACTCTAAGCTATCTTATGGGAGCCTGATTAAGCACATCTTGAGAGCTGATAAGCTACCTGACCTGGATGAAGTATGTGCTCAAATCCAGAAGGAGGAAGGCTCGATGAGCCTGTTTGGGAGTAAAGGAGACTTAACCATGGCTCACAAGCTGAGGAAGCAGTGGCAAACAAAGCACAAGCAGGATGAGAAGAAGGTCTTGATATGTGATCATTGCAAGAAGAAAGGCCACATGAAAGACAAGTGCTGGATTCTCCACCCTCACCTTAAGCCAAACAAGTTCAAGGAGCCAGCTTTCAGGATGCAAGAGCCCACCTCTCAACTGATGGAAATGAACCAGTGACTCCAAGCTCAATGGGCAATAATAATGGTGGAGGAAGTGCTATGGCCTCTACATCAATGTACTCCACAGCAAGGACCAACCAGGATGAGATAATCAGTGCTCTCATCAAGGCCTTGAAAGATAACTCTGGTATACCTAAAACCCTTGGTTTTCACACAATGCTTGTCTGCTTGCTGAGAATTCTAGAAACATTTTTAGAAATACTAGACCATTGGTTATTGACTCTGGTGCTTCTCACCACATGATTAGTGATTCTAGTTTAATTAAAAATGTGAAACCAGCATTAGGGAATGTGATGATAGCAAATGGTGATAAAATTCCTATAAGAGGTATAGGTGAATTGAAATTGTTTGATAAAGTATCTAAGGCATTACATGTCCACCTTTGCTTCAAACCTGGTTTTACGTTAAAAGGCCACCATGATTTAAATTGCCATGTTACATTCACTCTAGCGAAGTTTATTTTCAGGATATTGAGTCAAGTAAGTTGCTTGCAGGGTGTAACCAAGGGAGACTTGTATTTGCTTGAGGACACTTGGCCAACCTCGATTTATCTTGTTATTTCAATTCTTCTCAATTCCCTAAAGATGTAATATGGCATGCTAGATTAGGACATCCTCATTCTTGTGCCTTGAACATTCTGTTGCCTAGCATCTCTTTCAAAAGTGATTGTGAGGCTTGTATCTTAGGAAAGCATTGTAAGAGTGTATTTCTAAATCAGTGACCATTTATGATAATTGCTTTGATTTAATCCATTCTGATGTGTGGACTGCTTGTGCATCTAGAGAACAACATAAATACTTTGTGACTTTCATAGATGAGAAATCTAAATACACTTGGATCACTCTTTGCAATCAAATCGGTCTAGAAGCTTTTAAAATTTTCAAAACTATATCACTTGCGAAGAAAATGAAGAGCGAGTGAAGAACAATGAAGAGAGAGGAGAGAGAGAGAGAGAGAGAGAGAGAGAGAGAGTTTGCAAGTAATAAGAAGAAGGATATGATTTCCTTAATCGATTATTGTGAAGAGGTTACAATATTTAAAGGCAAGTTGCCATGACTCGAGAAATAATAAACTACACAAATTGAATAAACAAATGGGAGCTGGGCGGGGAAGCGACCTCATCAACGGTCTCCAGCTGCTCAGGTCTTTAAATGGTTCATGTGACTTATACTATAAACAAATCATCCCTTTGTCTCCTTCTCTCAACGGTCTTCTCCTTAGCTTTACTCCTTCTCCTTAACTTCCAAAGGTGTGGTCGAACATAGCTTGTCTCCAAAGGCGTTAGGTCAGGTATGGGTGACTTGTGTATCAAGTGTTGTGCGGACAGACTTGTATTTCAAATAGCTGGGATCTGCCTTGCAAGTGACTCCAGCTCCTCTCTTCTTCTTAGCTCTTTATTTCCTTTGTCAATACTCCCCTCGAAGCTTAGCCATAAGGTATGGTTAAGCTTGGAACCATGACATCCCTCATTAAAACCTTTTGTGTGAAAAACCCAATGGGACAAAAACACACAAGAGGAAAAAGTAGATGCTTCATGGCTTAGAGATCATGATCTGGGCAAGTCTATGAGTCCCACCTTGGATGGATGGACTCACAGACCTTAGTACCTCCCTTGGTGAAGATATCTGCTAGCTGATCTTCACTCTAGTGTAGCAAGGTAGAATGATCTTCTGCTCCAGCTGCTTGTCTCACCTTGTGACAATCCACTTCAATGTGTTTTGTTCTCTCATGGAAGACTGAGTTGGAGGCTATATGAATGGCTGCCTGGTTATCACAGTGCATTGTGATTGGTTCTGTTGTCTCTATGCCCAAGTCCTTAGCAAGTTTCTGATCCAAATGAGCTCACTTGTCAGCTTCCTCATGGCTCATATTACGCTTCACACTTGAACATGATACCACCTTACGCTTGCTCTTCCAAGTAACTAGATTGCCTCCTATGAAGGTGCAATAGCCTGTTGTAGACCTCCTGTCTACTCTATCACCTGCCCAATCTGCATCACATTATCCTACAATCTCTGTGCTCTTGTTGCAACCCATCCATACACCTTGACCAGGAGCTTCCCTTAGATATCTTAGAATTCTTTCCACCATATTCCAATGATGAACTTTAGGGGCTTGCATATGCTGACTGACTTGGTTCACTGCAAAGCAAATATCTGGTCTTGTGATGGTAAGATAGATCAGCTTCCCAACCATTTTCCTAGAGTTTGAAGTCTCCAAATGGTTCATCTTCAAACTCCCCTATGAAGACCTTGTACCCTTCTTCTAGTGGTGTCTTGGCTGTTCTTTCTTTAAGCTTTCCTGCCTCACTTAAGATATCAAGTGTGTACTTTCTTTGAGATAGGAAGAGCCCCTCTTTAAGCATATTTCTATCCTAGAAAGTACTTTATCACAAATCTTTAATATCAAAGGCAGATTTAAGAAAAGCTTTAGTTGAGATGATACCTTCCTTGTCATTTCTGTGATGATGATATCATCTACATAAATTAAATTGCCACAATCCCTTGCTTGCTGGTGAGGGTGAAAGTGTGTGATCAGGTTCTGATTTAACAAACCCTTTTCCATTAAGGGTTGTACTCAACTTGTGATACCAGGCTCTTGGTGATTGCTTTAATCCATAGATAGCTTTTTCATCTTAGGACATTTCAGGCTTGTCCATGTCCTCCATACCAGTTGGTGGTCTCATGTAGACTTCATCTTCTAGCTCACCTTGAAGATAGGCATTTTTGACATCCATCGCCATAAATCCCATTCAAGTTCACAGCAACTGAAAGTAGGATCCTTATGGTGTGGAGTTTAGCTACTGGTGCAAATGTGTCTAGGTAGTCTTCTCCATAGACTTGAGTGTATCCCTTGCCACTAGTCTTGTCTTCTTCCTCTCTGGTTGTCCATTTGCATTGTACTTGATGGTGAAAAGTAGTGACTGGTGACTGCTTTCTTTCCTTTAGGAAGCTTCGGTCTCATACCAAGTATCATTCTTGATCATGGCTCCAAATTCATCTCCAACGAACTTCTCCACTCATCATGCTCCATAGCTTCTTCATAAGTCTTTGGAACATAATCTTGATCAGATTGGTGATGAAGGCTACATGCTCTTGAGGGTAACTAGCAAAGGAGCAGGCTGCCGGATAGGATGAGCTACTGCATTCTTTGTTGAAATATTATGCGCCCGACCGCCCGCGCTAATGGGCCACCGCAGCTCTCGGCCCGTGGGCCCCATCCGACGGTCGGTCGTTAAATTTTGGCTTCGAAATCATTGTTCTACGACCTGCAATCACCATGACCTTTCCCCTTGCTTTGGCCTCACTCGCCTTATATCGCGAATCACTTCCCGATAGGTCACCCATCCTTCCACTACTCCGGCTCAAGCCGCGGCAACTCACGGAGTTCTTCGAGGATGTTCTCGGAAAAGGTAAGTCAACTTTGGTGACATCGGTAGCCAAATCAATTCTCTTAAGCCTTTCCACATATCACAGCTTCGGGATGTTACAATTCACCCCTCCGAAAACCTTAGCGTCCTCGTTGCCCGCAACAGTCTCAAAGCCTCTCGGGTCAGAGCGAGGCGGCTAACCAGCTCGATACCACTTGTAGCGCCCGACCAGCCCGCGGCTAATGGGCATACGCCAGCTCTCGGCGTGGGCCCCATCCCATCCGACGGTCGATTGTTAATAATTCGAAATGCTCGAAATCATTGTTTACGACCACGCAATCACCACCGACCTTTTCCGTGCTTTGGCCTCACTTTCGCCGCTATCGCGAATCACTTCGATAGGTCACCCATCCTTCCACTACTCCAGGCTCAAGCGGCAACTCGGAGTTCTTTGGGATGTGCTCAGGAAAAGGTAAGTCACTTTGGTGACATAGGTAGCCAAATCAATTCTCTTAAGCCTTTCCACATATCACAACTGGGGATGTTACAATTCACCCCCTCCGAAGCATAGCGTCCTGCGTTGCGCCACCGACAGTCTCCGAAGCGCCGGGTCAGAACCGAGGCGGTAACCTGCTCGATACCACTTAGCGCCCGAGCCGCCCGGCTAATGGGCCACCCGCCCGCTCACTTTCGGCCCATGGGCCCCATCCCACGATTGGTCGTTAAATTCGGCTCGAAATCATTGTTTACTGACCTGCAATCACCACCAGACCTTTCCCCATGCTTTGACCTCACTGCTGCGCTATCGCGAATCACTTCCCGATAGGTCATCCATCCTTCCACTACTCGGCTCAAACCGCGGCAACTCACGGAGTTCTTCGAGATGTGTTCGGAAAAGGTAAGTCAACTTTGGTGACATAGGTAGCCAAATCAATTCTCTTAAGCCTTTCCACATATCACAACTTCGGGATGTTACAATTCACCCCCTCTCGAAGCATAGCGTCCTCGTTAAACAGGATCTCAAAGGCGCCTCTCGGGTCAGAACGAGACACTAACCAGCTCGATACCACTTGTAGCGTGGGCGCCCGCGGCTAATGGGCCACCCGCCAGCTCTCGGCCGTGGGCCCCATCCCATCCGGCGATTCGATCGTTAAATTTTCGGCTTCGAAATCATTGTTTACTGACCCTGCAATCACCACATGACCTTTCCCTTGCTTTGGCCTCCGCTCGCGCTATCGCGAATCACTTCCGATAGGTCACCCATCCTTCCTTACTCCAGCTCGAAGCAGCAACTCACGGAGTTCTTCAGGATGTGCTCGGGAAAAGGTAAGTCAACTTTGGTGACATAGGTAGCCAAATCAATTCTCTTAAGCCTTTCCACATATCACAACTTCGGGATGTTACAAATATACTCGGTGTTAATCCAATTTGATGGATCTTTTCTCACTCTGGTACTTCTTCTTAATGGCTGAATCTGCTCCTCATCCTGCCTCTTCCTGCTCTTGATCACCATCACACTGATCATCACTAGACTGATCAGATTCTGCTCCATCTTGATCATGAACTGGCTGAACCATCTTACGTGCTTCGGTGTTGGTTCATGCTCATTGCCCTCGGGATCAGGATGGACTGGTTCCACACTTGGTGCTGCTTCTTCATTGTTGACAGCAGCTGGTGGTTATGGAGTGGTTCTAAGCCTCACGCCCCTAGGCTGAGTAATGCCTAAACTCTCCAGAATGGTTCTTGGTGCAGCCGGGTATGGCTTAAACTCTGGATCACTTGAAGGTGGATGGATAGAGGGTTGTTCTAGAGGCTACTAGCTCTCCTTTGAACTGTGGTGCGTCTCCCGAGCTTATGGATGGCTTGAGGATGGTTTGCTACTCAAAGACAAGATTACCTTGTATTGTCTAAGATGGTTTCACTAGGAATTCCTTCCTTTAAGTGAGATCAATGTTCCTTTAGCTGAACAGAAGCAAGAGACAAGAGCAAGCTAAGCTGCTGTAAATTATTAGATTCAAAGTTGAAGAAAAACAAAAGTCCCTTAGCTATAAAAGTGAAAATAAGAAGTAAACCAGGCTGGTTTAATTCTAATTCTATCCTAACCAATTGAAATTGGTTTAATAAAAATCTAATTGTCTTGGTTTAAATTAAATGAAAACCAAATAAACCCAGCCCAATTACATTGCAATTAAATTGAACCAACAAGCTGGTTTATCTTGATCTTCCCTCCTTGGACCAACCACGATTTGGAGCAAGGCATGGAGACTCTTCTCTTGCTCTCAGTCTTGATCTAGTCACTGGTCCACTCCATACATTGGCTAGTCCACTTGATACATCTCTCTGGTGCTGGTTCTCTTCAATATCATCAGCCTCACTCCCTTCTTCTAAGGTCATCTCTTCACTTGGTTCATCACTTGGCTCTTCCTCATCACTCTCACTCAGCTCCTCCTCCTTGTCTCTGGTCATGGCTACACCATCCCTCCTCCTTTAAAAGGATTTGACCTCAAATCCAAGTCATCTGCAATAAAAGGATCCAAGTCAGAAACATTAAAAGTAGAACTGATTGAGTACTTCCAATCAATCGGTAGGCATTGTTGTTGATTCTTTTCAGCACTTTGAAAGGTCCATCTTTCCTTGGCAACAACTTTGATTTCCTCTCAGCAGGGAACCTCTCTTTCCTCATGTGTACCCACACTTGATCTCCTGGCGCCAGGACTGTGAGTTTTTACAAGAGATCTCAACTCTATAAGTGTGTGTGTGTGTGTAAGAACTCCAATGGAGCAACAAGAGTTTGTTAATGGCGATTTAGAGAGATAGATGAGAGTTTGTTTAGGTGTGTAGATAAGTGTATAAGAGACTAAGAACAAGAGATTAAGAGACTAGAGATTGGTAACCAGAATAGAGATTATGAAGTGGAGAGGGAAGCCCTTACTCCCTTAAGAGTTACAAATTCGTCCATACACATGCCTTATATAGGCTTTACAAGTTTGCAACATTAGAAACCTAAATCTAATGGATAAAAGTGACTGAATAGAAATGGATGGTTAGGATGGAGTCTGGTGGGTTGTTGAGGGCGTGATGGATGCTGATTGGTTGATTCAAACTGGTCAAAGGAAACTGCTCTCTCATTGGCTCCTCATAGGCTCCCATGTATCTTCCCACTTCTTTGGCTAGATACATGGTCTTCTTGCCTTCACTTTACAGCTCATGCCAGCTCATGACAGCCTGACCTTATCCACACACGTCCATAAGCTCAGCCAGATCAAGTTGCATCTCTTCATGCTGAACCGGCCTATCTTTGCACTTCTTCATTTCAGGTTGATCCGGAGCAAGAATGCGATCGATGGTACGGACCGCCTGTCGTTACCACCATTTTTGCACCAACTCCCAGACTTCTCAAATGGTTGATCCATACATGAATTGGGTCGCCTAAGTTTGCACCGTCCGTGCCTTGAACCTCCGGGGCCTATCTTTGCACCATCACCCAATTCTCTCCAAATGGTGTCTCAGTCCCTCGGACTTAAACCTATCTTTGCACAGACTTCAGGACACTCTTAGACTCCTCTGAGCCTTTCGAGAACACTCACGAGCTGACGGACAATCTCGGAAGTCTTGCCTATTCTTGTACAAGACCCAAACTCAACCCAACTCCTCCTTTGGCTCCATTTCTTTCTTCAGTCAACACTCCCCTTAAGCTTGACTCAGGTGATCCTAAGTCAAGTTTGGAACCTGAAGAATCCCTCGTTAAAAACCTTACAAGGAAAACCCTTTGGGACAAAACCTTGTAAGGAAAAAATGGGTTCCTCGAGGCGGGGATTGGCGGTGAGTCTTTGTGCCTTACCAGCAATGTAAGGAACACAAAGGCTCTGGATCATAACCCTCATGTGATGCAAGGTTGATCACATCTTCCTTGCTCATCACCAACTCATCTTGTACTCTTCCCGCGATCTTCTTAGCTTCATATGGAACCATCAGATCATCCTCCAAAGAGTATCAAGTACTTGTGTCTCTTCAAGAAGCCTTCAACAAGGACAAGTTCTTTAAGCCCTTGTTCTTCGCCTTTCATACATCTTGGTCCTCTCCTCAATGTTCTTCGACCTGTTCATGCAAGGACTTAACAAACTCGACCTTTTGCTTGCCATCAAGGTTAGTTTGTTCTTTCAAAATAAAAACAAACAAATCAAGAGGTGACAATGGGTTAAAACCATAAACAACATGAAAAGGTGATAGTTTAGTAGCTGAATGCACTGCTCACTTGTATGCAAACTCTACATGTGGTAAACAATCTTCCCAAGTCTTAATGTTACTCTTAATGATGGCCGCTTGAGAAGAGTAGACAATGTCTATTGACTGATTCAGTTTGGCCATCAGTTTGGGGATGACAAGTAGTTGAAAACAACAGCTTAGTTCCCAACTTTCCCCATAGAGTTTTCAAAATAACTAAGGAACTTAGTATCTCATCAGCTATAGTTTAGGCATTCCATGCAACCTAACAACTTCTCAAAGAATAGATCAGCTACCAAAGATGCATCATCAGTTTTATGACAAGGTATGAAGTGAGCCATCTTAGAGACCTATCAACAACCACAAAGATACTATCTCTTCCTTTCTTAGTTCGGCAATCCTAAAACAAAGTCCATAGAGATATCAATCCATGGCGAGTAGGGATAGGGAGGGTGTATACAAACCTGTGTTAGAATTGAGAGAAAATGGTGAGAATAAAATGGAGAATAAGTTTAGAGAGAGAATCAGCTTCGGTTTAGTTTGGACCACAAATCTTGAGAATCAAGAGAGTCTTTGTGGTATAAGTGAGAATGATGGGATTATGGAGAGTGTTTGTGATCTACTGGTTTAATATGGACCAGAGACTATGAAGGATGGATGAAATTATAAGTGAGAGTATTGGAGAGTTTGTGAGAATAAGAGATTGAGAGAATAGAGTAACAGAGAATGATTGAAGGAAAGATTTAACTAACACTTCAGAGAGTATGAGAGATTGAAGACTGTGAACCAGAGAGAATAAGTGAAGAGTTGGCTCAATTCTCCTTAGAATTTCGTGGGTTACATGTGGGGCTTTATAGCGAGTTACAAGACATTGCAAGCACAATAAACTACTAATAAAACAGGGAAACTTAAATAACTAATTTTGTAGGGAAAGAGAGATCGAGCAGGTTCAGAACTGGTTGGGGAAGACTGATATGGCAGGTCCAGCATGAGAGAAAGTGGTGGAGGGAAGATGGCACATTCACTTGGTGTGATAGTGACAGTCGGTTGCTTCTCCAAAGCACACATGTGACTACCTCTTTTCCAATTCAAACCAGCACCTTCCATTTGATTTCAAACCAAGTATCCTTGGGTTTTGGAGGTTTAGCCACGTCAAGAGTTTTCCAAACACCTTCCTTGCCTTGCAAGTCAGGTTAGGTCAAGTGGTGTATGGACAGCTTTCATCTTTCCACCCAAGTCAAGTATGCTTGATCCAGATTGTATTCTTCAACCAGCTTTGCTTCTTTTCTCTTTCTTTCATTATTCTAACACTCCCCTCAAGCTTGAACATAGGAATCCTTGGGCAAGCTTGGCTGAATAACTTGCCTCATTAAAACCTAATTATAGGAAAAAGAGTACAAGCTATCCATGCGGGGTTAGACAACTTTATTGGCAAGTATGGCAGCCCTTTCCTTGCACACTTCAAATGGTTTCTCTTGAACATTCTTCTTATTTCACAGCTTGTCTCCCCTTGCTTCTGGCTTCTTGCCTTCTTCTTGGGTTGAGATCAAGCCAAAATGTATTAGGGATGATAATGAGGAGTGCACCCTCATGGCTTTAACTTGAATCCCCACTTCAATCCCTTTTGAATGGCCTTGCAAAGTCACTTGTAGAAGGGAACTTTGGAAAGAGTTAGCTGCCATCTTTTAGTGAACTGCCTTCTCCTTGCACAGCTAGAAGTCCCTTGTCATTTCCACTTGTTTCCTTTGCTTCAGCTTCAACAATGAATCATTGGCTTCTCATTTAACACCCCTCCTCAAGCTTGACCTGAGATTGAGAATATATGGTCAAGCTTGAAGCGAGAGCCAATGATTGCAAACACATTGAGACCATTGCCCTCTTGGCTTAGTGATGGTCTCTCTCTCTGAGGAGGCGTCCTGTTGCACCCTCTTGGCCAGGTTAGACCTCTTGAGCAATCTCTCCACAGCACCAATCTTCCTCTCTACCATCTTGGGAGTTAATGAACACAATCAGTGTCCAAAGTGTTGTTGGGCAGTGGGCTATTTCTCCATGGACAGGAATGTACATCTTCTGTAGCTCTGAACACATGGGCTTCTTGCTCTCTATTTTAAGGAGGCACAACTTATCAAGAACCTGAGCTGGTTTCTTGAACCTCCAGCCATGGGGCCTTAGTGAGACTGGCTGTTTGAGGTGTAGATTGAATATCCAACACCTCTTCTTGATGATTCCTTCCTTCAGGTCACATACACACATCAAACCCCTCTTGTCCTCTTGCTGGTGGTGGTGGTCAGAGAATGAGCTTCACTTTGTTGTCAGAGAATAGTTTGAACAGCCAAGCTTTGAAGTATCTTTAGTGACCTTGCTCCAAGAATGGTTTCTATCATGAATTTTCTTCAGCAATTTGGACCGAGGAGGTGATTTTGTTTCTTCTTTGGACCCCTACAAGTCTCTGAGTCGCCATTGCAGTGGTGGTTTCCATCTTGGAAACTTAGACCAGTAGACAAGAGAATGTACCCATTTTTTTTTTTTTCTTTGAAACTGAGCTGGAGCAGGATCTTGAACTTGTTGAAGCTTGTTGAGACTTTCTTGAACTTCACAGACTGGTATACTCTCCTATCTTAGTTTCTGGTGAGGTTCTTCCCTCCTGGAAGACCTTTGGACCAGTGGATCAAGAGATTTATCAAGGCTGTTTTGAAGATAAACTTTGGAGAGATTTTGCGGAAGTGAAAATAGGTTTTCAGAATCGAGGCTCTGATACCATGTTAGAATTGAGAGAAAATGGTGAGAATAAAATGGAGAATAAGTTTAGAGAAGAGAATCACGGTTTAGTTTGGACCACAAATCGAGAATCAAAGAGAGTCTTTGTGTGTATAAAAGTGAAATGATGGGATTATGGAGAGTGTTTGTGATCTACTGGTTTAATATGGACCAGAGACTATGAAGGATGGATGAAATTATAAGTGAGAGTATTGGAGAGTTTGTGAGAATAAGAGATTGAGAGAATAGAGTAACCGAGAATGATTGAAGGAAAGATTTAACTAACACTTGAGAGTATGAGAGATTGAGAGCGTGAACCAGAGAATAAGTGAAGGAGTTGGCTCATTCTCCTTAGAATTCGTGGGTTACATGTGGGGGCTTTATAGCCAAGTTACAAGACATTGCAAGCACATAAACTACTAATAAAGCAGGAAACTTAAATAACTAATTTTGTAGGAAGAGATCGGAAGCGGTTCGAGAACTGGTTGGGGAAGACTGATATGGCAGGTCCAGCATGAGAGTGACTGGAGGAAGATGGCACATTCAGCTTGGTGTGATAGTGACAGGTCGGTTGCTTCTCCAAAGCACACATGTGACTACCTCTTTTCCAATTCAAACCAGCACCTTCCATTTGATTTCAAACCAAGTATCCTTGGGTTTCGGAGGTTTAGCCACGTCAAGAGTTTTCCAAACACCTTCCTTGCCTTGCAAGTCGGGTTAGGTCAGTGGTGTATGGACAGCTTTCATCTTTCCACCGCAGTCAAGTATGCTTGATCCGATTGTATTCTTCAACCAGCTTTGCTTCTTTTCTCTTTCTTTCATTATTAACAACCTGTTGGTTGAACCTTGGACTTGGCTTGTTTGCACACAACACATCTTGAGCACAGCTCTACATCTTTCTTCATGCTGGCGGTAGAAGTGCTCTGCAAAGTGGAAGTGTTTTGGCGACTCAAAGTGCCCCATCAGCCCTCTGCGTGTGCTTCGACATATAACTCTCTCAAAGAACCACAAAGGAACACACAGGCGGTTATCATAGAAAAAACCCTTTCACTTGATAAAATTTACCACTAGCATGCTTTTCAGATTCTCCAAACATTTTTAAACTCGGGATCATCAGCATAGCAAGATTTGATATGTTCAAAACCAAAGTTTAGTTTCCATTGAAGATAACAGAGTGTACCTTCGGATAGTGCATCAGCCACTACATTCTCGACCCTTCTTGTAGTGGATGACATAAGGAAAGGTCTCGATAAACTCTACCCACGGCATGTCTCTTGTTCAGCTACATTTGCCCTTTAAGATGCTTAAGAGATTCATGATCTGTATGGATCACAAACTCCTTAGGCCACAAGTAGTGTTGCCACACTTGCGAGCTCTCACCAATGCATACAGCTCCTTGTCATAGGTAGGGTAGTTCAATGTGGCCCCAGTTTCTCACTGAAGTAAGCTATGGGTTTCCTATCCTGCATCAACACAGCTCCAATTCCAATTCGAAGCATCACATTCAATTTCAAAAGTTTTAGAAAAGTCGGGAAGTGCTAGCGAGGAGCACTTGTTAACTTCTCTTTAGCATTGAAATGCTTCTTCTTGGGCTGGCCCCAGTAAAACCTACACTCTTTTTAATCACTTCAGTCGGTGGTGCTGCAAGTACTGAAATCTCTCAAAACTCACAGTAGAAGCCAGCAAGTCCATGAAAACTCGACCTCCCAATTGATTTGGTGCAGGCCACTCTCGATGGCTCTCACCTTCTCCTCATCAACCTGTAATGCCGAAGTCACAACAAAACCTAAAACAAGGTTATTTGTTAAAAGAACACTTCTTGTAGTTAGCATACAGATTTTCTTTCCCAAGCACATAAAACGTCTCAAATGGTGAACATGTTCTTTCATAGTCTTGCTGTAGATCAGGATGTCATCAAAATAAACAACTACAAATCGCCCTATCAAGGCTCTCAAGACATGATTCATTAACCTCATGAAAGTACTAGGTGCATTAGTGAGACCAAAAGGCATCACAAGCCATTCATACAATCCTAGCTTAGTTTTAAATGCAGTTTTCCACTCATCTCCTTCTTTCATTCTAATCTGGTGGTAACCACTCTTTAAATCAATTTTAGAAAAGACACATGAACCATGTAACTCATCTAGCATGTCATCTAAGCGAGGGATAGGATGTCTGTACTTAACTGTGATGTTGTTTAAGATTTCTAAGAATCTTAAGCCATAGAAAGAGATTAACCAGAGATTTGATGAATATTAAGGAGATTTAAGAGATTAGAAGAAGATTATGAGATTAAACTCTAAGAACCATTTCTGAATAATGAGAGAGACTTTTATTCATTGCTTAATCTGACATAAGGTCGAGGTTACATATATATAAGAGCACGGATACAAGGGTTTTCTACTTAAAGATAAGGTGAAGCATGTGAAGTCAACAAAGGGAAGAAGCGCATTCAAACTGACCAATACCAGCTCTCACGTTCTGGTCATTGCCTTGACTCGACAGCGGCTTAGCTGTCAGGGCGGCACTCCTTCTTCCCTTAGCGGTCACAAGCCCTTAGTAACAATGCAAGATCACCACACTCTTTTACCATTACCGGGTAAGTTTCTTTCACCTCATTTGGTGGAAGTGATCCATGTATCGGACTGTACGTATGCGGCCTTATGCGGACATGATCACTTCCATCCAACCTCTCAAATAGCTTCCTCACTTCATATCTTCAGCCCTTACTTCATGTAACCCTTCTTAGCATCATACTCAGCACAATACTCCACTCATCTCAACACTCCCCTCGAAGCTTGACCATATGGAACAAGTCAGCTTGGACAGCCATGAGATCTTCCTCATTAAAACCTCACCAAGGAAAACCCATTGGGACAAAACCTTGATGAGGGAAAAGTAAAGATCTCATGACTAGAGGATCAGCTCTTCTTCTTCCCAAGATCAATGAGGTGGCGGATGTGAATGGACTCCATTGTCTTCTGCCTTACTGCCTTTGTAAACACATCAGCCAGCTGGTCTTCACTTCACGGTATAACAAGGTAAGATCACTCCAAGCACTATCATCTCCCTTACTTTGTGGCGTCAACTTCAATATGCTTGGTTCTCGTGGAAGGCGAGTTGGATGCAATATGGATTGCAGCCTGGTTGTCACATGCATAGTCATGGTGCTGATCAATCTCCAAGTGCTTCAGTATCCCTTTGATCCAAACCAGCTCGTTTGTCGGCCCGACTGGCTCATACTCAATACGCACTTGAACATGAGACTACCTTCGCTTCTTGCTCTTCCAAGTAACTAAGTTCCCACCAATGAATGTGCAATAGCCAGTAGTTGATCTTATCTGATCATCTCCTGCCCAATCTGCATCACAATAGCCTACCATACATGCTACGTTGCAACCCATCCACACACCAAGTTCTTGTTGTTGGAATTCATGAGTGTTTGTCTCATGTCAAGAGAGTATTCAGTTAACTTGTAACTGAATCCCTTCTCCATACAACAGGAACTCACCCTACAATGGAAGAGACAACCAACTGGTGGTTGAATCCTCTCTCCGACCTATACTATAACCAAGATCCTAGAGAGTAAACTGGTTATAGAAAGAATCTCTAGTTTGAATCTATCCTTCTGTAGTAACACAACACTTTGAGTTTGTGTACTTGATGAAGAGGATTTAGAATCAGTAAGCTAGAGTTTAAGAAGTAGATAAAGAAGAGTTTAGAGTAAGTTTTACAAGTATTAGGCTGCCTTAAGAGAAAGAGATAAGGCAGCCTCTAAACCATAATGCTTAACTCCTACATTGTGAATATTGTTTGACACAAGAAGAGAGAGAGCCACAATTTAGATAGAGAGAACGTATTAATCTGGATAGATGTTACAAGAGGTGGTGAAGCCTTTATATAGGCAATCACTTACAATAAACAAAGATTAAATCAGGAAACACTAAACAACTAATATAATGGGAAATGGAAGAGTCAGGAGGATATGGACAAGGGGAGGCGACCAGAGAAAGAGAGAGAGGAGAGGTTGGCACAGCCTGGTTGAGTGAAAGTGGCAGTCGTGCTTCTCTAAGCAACCCATGTGACTTCTTCTTTTCAAATTCAAACCAGCCTCTATTTAAATTCAAACATGTTTACTTGACTCTCAGATGTTCCCAACGTCTATAAGTCCTCCACAACTCATTCTTTGCCTTAGTCAGGTTAGGTCAAATGGTAGCTTGTGGAGCAAGTGCATTACAAAACAGAACCAAATTGGCTTCTCTTGATGAACTTATCCTTGGATCATCAACCAGCTTCTTCTTCTGGTGGTTCCTATATTTATTTCAATACTCCCCTCAAGCTTGACCATAGGAGATCCTTGGACAAGCTTGGAACTGAAACACCCTCATTAAAACCTAAGTGTGGAAAACCTCATGGGATAAAACCATCACTTAGGAAAAAGAGTGCAACTACCCTCAGCCTAGGATTGGCCAGTGAGTCTAAGGAGTTTAAGATGATTTTGAAGGACTCCTTAGACTCTGGATCATGGCCTTACTTCAATGGCAAGAAGGCACCAATGCCTTCCGCTTCCACTCATCACACCTTTGAGCTTGTTCTTGTGGTGGAGCTTGTCTCCCCTTTCTTTTGGCTTCTTGCCTTCATCATGGGTTGAGTCCAAGCCTGCCTTGTTCATGAGCTCAATAGGTACCTGATTCAAACAATGCACAAACACATGCATCAATTCTCGAGGGCGGACACAAAATCATAAGCATTTGTATAGATTTAGGTACTTCCCTTGCATAAGTTTCTGAAGAATGGACATTGGCTTCTCATATTTAACACTTGTGTTCCATTCAGATACATAAGCAATCTTCCTACCATGCGCCAGTGATGCTCTTTTGGTACTTGCATATGCTGGCTCACGATTCAGCAAAGCAAATATCAGGCAGTAATGGTCAAATAGATTAACACACTAGCTTTCTATAAAGCTTTGGATCATGAAATGGCTTGCTGTCTTCAAGCTCCCCACTCGTGGAACCTTACCCATCTTCCATGGGCATTTTGGCTGTCTTTCCTCCATAAGCACCTGCATCTTTCAAAAGATCAAGTGTATATTTCCTTTGAGAAATGAACAAGCCTTCCTTAGCTCTACATAACAATGCCAAGGAAGTATTTCATTTCTCCCAAATCTTTAATCTCAAACCAGATTTAAGAAATTCCTTGGTAGCGATACCATCTTTATCACTACCAGTGATGATGATATCATCAACATACACAAGAGAACAATAATACCTGGCGGTGTGACAAAAGTGAAGAGGGTGTGGTCAAGCAGACTTCCTGAATCCTCTTCCATTCAGGTAGTGCTAAGTTTGTGATACCAAGCTCTGGGGGATTGCTTAAGGCCGTAGATAGCTTTCTTTAGTCTCAAGACATTGCCCTTCTTCACTAAGTGTTCAAGACCAGGAGGTGGATGCATATAAACCTCATCGAGCTCTCCTTGTAGGAAAGCATTCTTCACATCCATTTGCGAGATCCTCAAGGTTCACAGCCAAAGAGCACAATCGAATGGTATGGAGCTTGGCAGCAGGTGCAAATGTATCAATGTAGTCTTCTCCATAAGTTTGAGTAAAACCCCTTGCACCAGCCTTGTCTTTAGCGCTATCTATCTGCCCATTTGGAAGATACTTGATAGTGAAGATCCATCTACTAGACACAGCTCTCTTTCCTTTTGGTAAGGCACTCTCATACCATGTATCATTCTTGATCATAGCATCAGCCTCGGCGATAACAGAATCCTCCATTCTTGTATCAGCATTGCCTCTTCATAGCTTCTTGGGACATAGCTCTCATCTGAAACTCACTTGAAAGGCATAATGCTCTTCGGATATTGAGCAAAGGAGCACACAGCTTGAAGGATGCTCCACAGCCTGGAGCATTGTAGTACACTCTCGTGTTTACCGGTTGGAAGGATCCTTCCTTATCCGTGTGCTTCTCCTCAAGGCTGATGCTGGTGCTTGTTGTTGTTCACTTTGCACTTCATCTCTAGTCCTTTAGCTTGCACCTCTTCTTGAATCACACGATCAGACTCTTCTTGATGATCTCTAGGCTCACACCTTGATCACCACCTTGATCATGAGAGCTAGAACTCTCTTGACCACTTGAATTTTCTCCCATTCCTTGGTTAGGAGTTTCTGATTCACTGCCCCCTCATGATCAGAGGTGGGGACATGAACATCAGTGGCCGCCTCCTTGGTCACTCTCAGCAGTAACGATGCGCCCTTCCTGGTACACCTCCTCCACTCGGCCTTGGTTCATATTGATCCCAAGGTTCTCCAAGTGTCCTCAAGATACTGGCTCTATCTGAAGTTAAGTCCTTCAGATCTTCCTGGTTCTTTTCTTCATAGTAGCCCTTTCTTCTACAAACTTCACTTCTCTAGAGACCATTACCCTCCTACTGTCTTCATCATAGCACTTGTATCCTTCGACTTGAGGAGTAACCAATGAACATAGCTTTGGTGCTCTTGGCTTCAAGCTTGTTTCTCAATTCACCAGGGACCATGACATAGGAACACCCAAAGACCTTAAGATGAGTCAGAACTGGCTTGTACTTGTTGAGCACCTCAAATGGAGACTTCCCATGCAACACAAGGGTAGGTGTTAGTTGATCAAGTAACAAGCAGTAACCAGCATCACTCGAATCTTTTAGGAACATTGGACTGAAACATCATGGACCTCATAAACCTCCATTAAGTGTCACGTTCTTCCTCTCAGCCACTCCATTTTGCTGTGGAGTATAAGGACAACTAGTCTGATGAAGAATGCCACTCCGAGATAGGTGTTCCTTGAATGCATTGCCCATGTACTCTCCTCCATTATCAGACCTGAAAATCTTGATCTTGGCTTGATAATGGTTAGTCATATATGATTGAAAATTTTTAAATGCATCAAGCACCCTATCTTTGGTTGGAATTAGAGTTAACCAGGTGTATTTGGATTTTTCATCAATGAAAGTGACATAATATTTCTGATTTTCCCTAGATAAGCAAGGACAGTCCAAACATCGAGTTAAAGTCAAAACACTTATCATATATAGTAGAAGAGTTTGGAAAAAGCAGTTTTACAGCACTTTAAAATCAAGCTTTGTTGGAATTCATGAGTGTTTGTCTCATGTCGAGAGTATTCAGTTAACTTGTAACTGAATACCTTCAATCCACAACAGGAACTCACCCTACAATGGAAGAGACAACCAACTGGTGGTTGAATCCTCTCTCCGACTATCTATAACCAAGATCCTAGAGAATAAACTGGTTATAGAAAGCTGAGAATCTCTAGTTTGAATCTATCCTTCAGTAGTAACCAACACTTTGAGTTTGTGTACTTGATGAAGAGGATTTAGAATCAGTAAGCTAGAGTTTAAGGCGATAGATAAAGAAGAGTTTAGAGTAAGTTTTAACAAGTATTAGAGGCAAGAGAGATAAGGCAGCCTCTAAACTCATAATGCTTAACTCCACATTGTGAATATTGTTTAGACACAAGATAGAGAGACCACGAATTTAGATAGAGAACTTGTATTAATCTTGGATGATTGTTCTGAGAGGTGAAGCCTTTATATAGGCAATCACTTACAATAAACAATGATTAAACAAGGGAATGACTAAACAACTAATATAATGGGAAATGGAAGATGCCAGGAGGATATGGACAAGGATAGGCACGACGAGGTAGAAAGAGAGCGAGGAGAGAGGTTTGCACAGCCTGGTTGAGTGAAAGTGGCAGTCAGGCTGTATACTAGCTAACCATGTGACTTCTTCTTTTCAAATTCAAACCAGCCTCTCTTATTTAAATTCAAACATATTTACTTGACTTCTCAGATGTTCCCCAACGTCATAAGTTCTCCACAACTCATTCTTTGCCTTGCCAGAGTCAGGTTAGGTCAAGTGGTAGCTTGTGGAGCAGTCTGTACAAAAGAGAACCAAATTGGCTTCTCTTGATGAACTTATCCTTGGATCATCAACCAGCTTCTTCTTCTGGTCATTCCTATATTTATTTCAATACTCCCCTCAAGCTTGACCATAGGAGATCCTTGGACAAGCTTGGAACTGAAACACTTGCCTCATTAAAACCTAAGTGTGGAAAACCTCATGGGATAAAACCATCACTTAGGGAAAAAGTCTGTACCCTCAGCCTAGGGATTGGCCAGTGAGTCTAAGGAGTTTAAGATGATTTTGAAGGACTCCTTAGACTCGGATCATGGCCTTACTTCAATGGTAAGAAGGCACCAATGCCTTCCTTGCTTCACACTCATCACACCTTTGAGCTTCTTCTTGTGGTCAGAGCTTGTCTCTGAAAGTAAATGAGAAGAGCAGTGAAGAACAATGAAGAACGGGAGAGAGGTGAGCTTCGTGAAGTGAGAGAGAGAGTTTGCAAAGTAATAAGAAAGAAGGATATGATTTCCTTAATCTTACAATGAGAGACTATACAAGTATTTAAAGGCAAGTTGCCTACTAAGAAGAAATAATAAACTATCTGAAGTAAGTACAAATATTAAACTAATGAGATCAGACAAAGCCTTGAAAGTGACAGTACACCAGCGCACCTTGAATGGAACATGTGATGTTGCTTAATTTATTCATTCTTCTTGTCTCATAGTTCCAACGCACACTGCCTTCTTCTGTCGACCAAGATGAGTCTGAATGTGCCTTGCCTTCAAGCCACTTCAGGTCGAGTCTTGATAACTTGTGTGACAAGGTTATGCGGATAGACTTGAGAATTAAGTAAGCTTCGGATCTGTTCTTGAGGCCACTCCTCTCTTCTCTTTATCTATTTATTTCCTTTGTCAATACTCCCCTCAAGCTTAACCATACAGCATGGTTGAGCTTGGAAATCATGAACACATCCCTCATTAAAACCTTATGTGTGAAAAACCCATGGGACAAAACACACATAAGGAAAAAGTAGATGCTTCATGGCTTAGAAGATCGAGGATCACGGACAAGTCATGAGTCCCATCTTGGATGAATAAACTCACGGAGACTTTGGTGCTTGCTCCTTTGGTGAAGATATCAGCTAGCTGGTCTTCACTCTAGTTAACAGGTAGAATGATCTTACGCTCACAGCTTGTCTCACCTTGTGACAATCCACTTGATATGCTTTGTTCTCTCATGGAAGACTGAGTTTGAAGCAATATGAATAGCTGCCTGGTTATCCGCGGTGCATTGTGATTGGTGTTGTTGTCTCATGCCCAAGTCTCTTAGCAAATTTCTGATCAAATGAGCTCCTTGGTCAGCTTCCTCGTGGCTCATATTCTGCCTCGACGCACGGGCATGATACCACCTTCGCTTCTTGCTCTTCCGGTAACAGTTGCCTCTATGAAGGTGCAATAGCCTAGTAGACCTCCTGTCCATTCTATCACCAGCCCGATCTGCATCCTGATAACCCACAATCTCATTGCTCTTGTTGCAACCCATCCATACACCTTGACCAGGGGCTTCCCTAGATATCTCATGATCCTTTCCACCATATTCCAATGGTGAACCTTTGGTGCTTGCATATGCTGACTAACTTGATTTACAGCAAAGCATATGTCTGGTCTTGTGATGGTGAGATAGATCAGCTTCCAACCATTCTCTATAAAGCTTGAAGTCACCAAATGGAGTATCCTCGAACTCCCCTCCACATGAAGACTTTGTAACCCTCTTGAGTGGTGTCTTGGCTACTCTTTCTCCAAGCTTTCTGCCTCATTTAAAAGATCAAGTGTGTACTTTCTTTGAGATAGGAATAGCCCTCTTTAGAGTGGCATATCTCAATCCACAGAAAGTACTTTAGCTCTCCCAAATCTTTAATATCAATTAGAGACTTAAGAAAAGCTTTAGTAGAGGTGATACCTTCCTTGTTGCTTCTGTGATGATAATATCATCTACATAGATCAGAATCACCACAATTCCTTGCTTGCTTGTGAGGGTGAAGAGAGTGTGGTCAGCTTCGATTTTACAAACCCTCTTCCATTAGGGTTGTACTTAGCTTGTGATACCAGGCTCTTGGTGATTGTTTTAGACCATAGATAGCCTTCTTGACCTTAGAACATTTCCGGCTTGACCATGTCTTCCATACCAGGTGGTGGCCTCATATAAACTTCATCCTCAGCTCTCCTTGTAGGAAAGCATTCTTGACATCCATCTGCCATAGATCCCATTCCAGTTCTGCGCCGAGAGAATCCTTATGGTATGGAGTTTGGCTACTGGTGCAAAGGTGTCTAGGTAGTCTTCTCCATAGACTTGAGTGTATCCTCTTGCCACTAGTCTTGTCTTCTTCCTCTCTGGTTGTCCATTTGCCTTGTACTTGATGGTGAAGAGTGGTGGTGGTATTGCTTTCTTTCCTTTAGGAAGCTCGACCTCATACCAGTATCATTCTTGATCATGGCTCTACTTCATCTTCAACAGACTCTCTCCACTCATGCTGCCATAGCTTCTTCATAAGTCTTTGGAACATAATCTTGATCAGATTGGTGATGAAGGCTACATGCTCTTGAGGATAACTAGCAAGGAGCAGGCTGCTTGAATAGGATGAGCTACAGCATTCTGTTGAAGAGACTCGGTATTAACCCAATTAGATGGGTCTTTTCTCACTCTGGTACTTCTTCTTAATGGCTGAATTTGTTCCTCTATTTCTGCTCCTTCCTGTCCTTGCTCACAATCATCACGATCACCACCAGATTGATCATATTACGTTTCATCTTGATCATGAGCGATGCTGAATCATATTACGGTGTTTCGATGTTGATTCATGCTCATTGCCTCCCTCAGGATCAGGATGGACTATCTCGGTGGTTGGTTACGCCTCTTCATTGTTTCCAGCAGCTGGTGGTGATGGAGATGCTGGTGGCGCCATCTTCAGCTGGCTAATGCCCAAGTTCTCCAAAATGGTTCTCGGGTTGTTTGCCACTATCGGATGGTCCATGTGAGAGATCTCTCGGGTTTTCCCAACTCTTCTCATCATAGTACCCTTTTGATTCCACAAACTTCACATCCTTTGAGACCATCACCCTTTTGAGTCTGGTACATAACACTTATACCCTTTACGTGTGTGGGAATACCACATGAACATAGCTTTGATACTCTTGGGATCGAGCTTGTTTCTCTGCTCACGGTACCAAGACATAACACACACACCCAAACCGCATAAATGATCAATGGGTGGTTTAGTTTTGTTTAATACCTGAAATGGAGAAACATCTTTGAGGACTTTGGTTGGGATTACGTTGATAAGGTAGCATCGCGAGACCACGGCATCTCCCAAAACCTCTTTGGGACATTTGTGTGGAACATCATGCTCCTTGCAACCTCCATAAGGTGGCGATTTTTCCTCTCAGCCACTCCATTCTGTTGTGGTGTGTATGGACAGCTTGTCGATGAATAATTCCATGTTTTGCTAGGTGTTGTTTGAAGGCATTGCTAGTGTATTCTCCCCATTATCAGACTAAAAATTTTGATCTTGGAATTGAACTGATTAGTCACATAGTTTTGGAAGTTTATAAATGCTTACAGAACTCATCTTTACTTTGAATCAGTGTGAGCCAAGTATATTTTGATTTCTCATCTATGAATGTCACAAAATATTTATGGTTTTCTCTAGAAACACAAGGTGCAGTCAAACATCGAGTGAACTAGATCAAAACAATTCTCATAAATAGTCATAGATGAAGGAAAAACGGACTTATGATGTTTACCAAGAATACAAGCCTCACAAGATTCATTTTGCAAAGATAGATTAGGTAACATCAATTTTAAAGCAAGAGAATGAGGATGGCCTAATCTAGCATGCCATAACACATCATTAGCTAAAGCGAGCCAATTAAAAGCATAAGAGGAATCTGATCTAAGCTTGGTATCTTCAGGAAATACAGCTCTCCCTTGCTCACACCTTTGCCCAGCATCTTACTGGTCTTAATATCCTGAAAGCACACATCATTAGGACTAAAAATAACATTGCAATTTAAATCATTAGTTGCTCTTTTCACGGATAATAGGTTAGAAGCAAAGGCGGGCATGTAAAGGCTTGAGATTCTTTATTAAGCGATTCAGATTTCCTACTCCTTCTATTGGAATTCTATCACCATTTGCAATCACAACACTTCTAGAGCAGGTTTAATATCATTAATCAGTTTAGCATCCTAATCATATGATGAAAGCTCTGAATCAATTATCAATGGCCTAGCGGTGTGAGATGCATTATGAATAGAATTTAAAGCATTAATACTTTGGTTACGAGTTTGCATTGAGAGCCTTGATCAGGGCCTCAATGTCTGACTTCTGATGAATGCATCCTCATGAGATGGCTGAGGCAAGGCATGGGAAGTGGAGCCACCAGTGTGAGTGGTAGAGATCAAAGCTCTTCCATCATTTCCCAGTACATAGAAACTGGGTGCTGGGTGCTCCCGAGCTCTTGCTTCTGTGCTCTGGCCTGGCTGTATCTGTTGGTTGAGGCTGGCCTGAGATGGGGATGGAGAATCCAGCAATTGGTTTTGGGTGGCCTTTGTACTTGCAATGCTCACAAGTTACTGCCTTGTCTCCTCCTCTCTTGGTTTGAAGTAAGCTTTGTTTGCTGAAGCATTCTCCATCTTCTCAGCCTTGTGTGCCATAGGTAAGTCTCCTTTTCCACCTCCAAAGAGTCCATCTGAGCCTATCTCCTTTTGTAGCTGAGCACATACTTCATCATAGCTTGGAAGCTCCTTTTCTCTCAAGATATGCTGACTACATCATTGAAGCTTGGGCTGAGTGTGAAAAAGCAGTCAAAGATCTTGTCTTGCTCACGGCTGGCTTCAAGTGTCTCAGGGTCATTGGAGCTTGGCCTTAGCATCTCCAGCTCAGACCAAAGCTGGCTATGTTGAGATGAAGCAATAAAAGACCAAGGAAGATCAAAGGAAGAGCATTGGCCAGCAAAGATAATTTGAATCTACCTTGGGAATCAAGGCAATCCGTCTGAGACTTGGGAACCAAGGAACTAATGTGCAACTAATGTGCCTTATGAAATCAAAGTTGAAGAAGTCCAAGGTGATTAAATAATAGCTGGATGTCGGCAAGGCTGAAGATGAGCGTTGGAGTGGTGTGGACCACTTGGTCACATGCTGGTGCAGGCTGAAGAGAGGCGTTGGCGTGCTGTCCCTTTCAAGCTTCACTCGCAGCTCTTCCTTCTCTTTGTTTATTCTTTTCTTTGTCTCCTTGTGTCTGATTTGGTCTTTAAATATTGTTGTATGAGCTACTCTTTTGGCAAGCAATCAGCGAGCTCTTTAGTTGCTTCACTCTCTCTCATGAATTCTCTTATCTCTCTCTCTTGTTCTTGCTCGGTTTCCAGCAAATAACTCTCTTAAATCTCTTAATCTCACATGGTATCAGAGCACTCCAGCTCTTGAGACCTAAATCTCACTATTCTAAACACATTCTTCCAAATCTACTCATTTCCACTCTGTTTCTCTTTTATTCTCACCAACAATCTTTTCTCTTTCTCAGCGATTTGAATCAGAGATGGATATGGACAATGGGAAGGTGAAGGTGAAGGTTCAGTTGCTCTCAATGGAGTCAACTATCTACTGTGGTCAAGGCTAGTTAAGACAGCCTTAGGAGGAAGAGGTCTTTGGTCTCATGTAGCTGAAGGCAAGTCCTCTAAACAAACCAGCTAGGAGAGGATGGTAAAGAAGTGGTGGCGGTGATGATGGCAAATGGGATCGAGGAGGATCTCATGGTGTTGACTATCATTCAAGGAAGCCTTGATACACCAATCTTGGAAGCTTACTCTACTGTGAAACTTCCAGGAGCTATGGGATACTCTACAAAAGGTTTATGGTAACATTTAACCTTAGTAGAGTATTTGAAATGAAAGCCATTAACTCTCTCTCCAGCAAGAGGACTGGGACTTTACCAAACATTTTGGGAAGTTTAGAGCCTTATGGGCAGAGCTAGAGATGTTAAGGCCGGCTACTGTTGATGCAAGTGTTCTAGCGCCAGAAGAGCAAGAAAGGAGGTCTTTGCCTTACTCCTCACACTGCATCAAGCTACAATGATCTGATTAAGCACATACTCGAGGCTGAGAAGTTACCCACTCTTGAAGAAGTGTCTTGATTCAAAGAGAGCAAGGGTCTGTGGATCTATTTGGAGGAAAAAGCGAGCTTGTCCTTGGAAACCAAGCTGAAGGTGTTGCAAACAAGGGGTCTTACAAGGCAGAAGACAAGAAAGTGTGGGTTTGTGATCATTGCAAGAAGAAGGGTCATGGAAGAGACAAATGCTGGATCCTTCATCCCCATCTCAAGCCTCGAAGTTCAGGACTCCTCACAATGATGCAAGAGCTCACTTCTCTGGTGAAATGGAGCCATCCAGTTCCACACACACTGAAGAAGAAGGCAGCAGCAAGCAGCTTCTAAAGCTATGAGTTAGCATGGAGATTTCATCGAAGAGGTGCGAGATTGATGCAGCGATCAAGGCCCTCAAGGAGAACTCTGGTAACACCCTTGGTATCTCTCTAAATGCATGCATTGATGGTATATCTTTGAATGCTTCAGAATGTGAGAATAGATAGATTAAGGTGTGTGAGTGTATGTGAGAGTCTGTTGAGGCGAGCGAAGAGGCGAGAAAGCGAGAGAATAGGTTTGCTGGACAGATTGTATGCAAGCAGAGAATAAGAGTGTTTGAGAGTGTGAGTGAGACTGAGCTCGTGGGTAACAAGAGAATAGAGAGTATGAAGAGTAAAGTAACCAGAGAATGAGAGAATTGGTGAAGGAGAGTTAACTTTCACTTCAAAGAGTATGAGAGATTCGGAGAGTTTAAGAGAATTATGAGACTGTTTGTGAGAATAGAAACCAGAGTTAGAGATTGAAATGAGACCAGAGAATGGTGAAGAAGAAAGGAACTCCCCTCTCAGCTTACAATTTCGTGATACATGATGAATGGCTTTATAGCCAAAGTTACAAGACAAACAAACACATTAAACAACTAATAAAGCGGGGAATGAGTAAACAAATAATATTGTGGGGAAATCGAAGGGGCAGGCTGGCTGGGACAGACTGAGCACGTCAGAATGAGAGACAATGACAGGTCCTAACAGCTCTTTGGTCAAGTTGACATGTGATCTCAGTTTGAATTCAAACTGATCTCCTTTGGCCAAAGCAGGATATATTCTTTTCTTGATGATTTTTCTTGGTCTTTTGTGAGCGAGGAATTCACGACTTTGCACCAACTTATCAAACCCTCACTTTGAACATTCTTGATCTTGATCCTGACTTTGCACATTCTCCTTTTAGTGATTCAAGGCTGACCGGACATTGCACACTTCATGATCTTTCTTGTGCATTCTCTGTGATCATTTCTTTTACACTATCTTTGCACATGGGCCTTGATCACTCTCAGCTCTGCTTCTTCCTTCTTCATTCCAACCTCCCCTCAAGCTTGAACATAGGAGACCCTTGGACAAGCTTGGAACATGAAGAAGCTCCTCATTAAAAACTAAGTGTGGAAAACCTCATGGGATAAAACCAACACTTAGGGAAAAAGTGGAGTTCAACAATGCCTAGGGATTGGCCGTGAGTCTAAGGAGTTTCAGATAACTCATGGTGGAATCCTTAGACTCTGGATCATGGCCTGACTTCAATGGCAAGTCAGGCACCAATGCCTTCCTTGCTTCACACTCAAAGCTGCTTGGAACTCTCCATGTGGCTGGTTCTTTGTCTCCCCTTTCTTGACCTCCTGCCATCATCAAAGGGTTTGATCCACGACCATACTCTCCGTTATGAGCTCCAAGTACCTGATTCAAACAATGCATAAATACTTGCATCAATTCTCAAGGCATAAACCATTCAAACTTAAACTTCAAGATTGAAGCTGGTTACTCCCCTTACATATTTGTGGAATGTTGGTGAGGAGTGTCTGCCTTCTTGGCTTGTGGACTTGAATCTCTCCTCCATTCCTTTTCACAGCAGCCACTGCATTGTCTTCTTGAGTTTCCAACTTGGTGGGGAGACTTTACAACCTTCGATCAGCCTCTTTAGCACCTTCTCTTAAGGCACACTAGATGGACAGCCTTGTTGTTGCTAAGCCAAGTATCACATGCTGGTTGGAGTCTTCTTGAATCCTTGCAATGGCTTGAAGAATGGACATTGGCTTCTCATTTAACACCCTCCTCAAGCTTGACCTGAGAATGAGAGTATATGGTCAAGCTTGGAAGATGAAACCAATGATCACCAATGCCTTGAAACCACTGCCCTCTTGGCTTGAATGGTGGTCTTTTCTCTTGAGTGTACTTCCTTTCCACCCTCTTGGCATCAGGTAAGACACACTCCAGATCATGGAAGCTCAATCACTGCTCAATCACATGGTTGCAATGGGTTCTAGATGGCTTCTTTGATCCGGTAGCAATAAGTAATGCAAGAGTGAACTCCACCACTTGCAAACTCAATTATGATCGAGTGAACTCCATTTCTGATCTCTGGTGAGGCAATGGGCGACTTGAACCTTCAGGAGTGCTCACCATTACCCCTCCTCAAGCTTGATCCAGAGTATATGTGAAGGACCAAGCTTGGAAGTGAGCTATCTTGAACTTGAACCAGGAGCACAACAGTCCCAACACCTGCGCTTAAGACAACTGATCCACCCTTGGTCTCTGCTCAATGCCTTCCACCACCATTCTTCCTTGTGTGTCTCTTGAACCAGGAGCTCAACACCCAAACAGGCTGCGCTTAATTCAGCGGTTCTACACACAAGGTATGAGAAGATCCAGCCTGGTGTATGGTTGGTCAACGTCTGGTCTGCCTCTCCATCAATCCTCCTTGAGGTATCTTCAAAGGACAGGCGTGTTCTGGCTCAACCAAGACTTATTACCATCTGACCTCTTCTCCAACAATCTCTCCATGGTCAGGAATATACACCATGTGTAGGCTCACGAACAGCATGGGCAAAATCTTCTTCTTTGTCTTGATTTGATGATGGACGAGAGAACAACACTTGTGTACCTGAAACATCACTCAAACTCCAGCAGAATCAGACCACACACTAGGATCAGCCCTTGATAACTCACCAAGTCTGATCCCAATGTTTTGAGAAAAATGCAATGGACGAAGAATCTAAACAACTCATTCAGTTCAACTCCATGCACCTGACATCGTAACTGCTCAGGTATGATAACTCATCAATAACAAGGCAATTAGGCAATTTTATCAATTTAATGACAAGCGAGAGACTAGACAACTCATATATCTCATTATGCAAAACATGAATCTGATGAAGACCGGAAACTCTCTAGACCTCAGCAATGCAACAAGAGACAACACGGTGGCTAAACAACTAGCTTATACCACACACAATTCAGATTAATGATTCTAGAACAGAAACTAGACAAAACCATGCTAGCAAGCTCAAAGAATCCTAGAACAATACACACACTGACTCTTAAGTATCATTGAATGAAACTAGGTTCAACAACTCTAGCAACTTTAAACTGTCCTTAGAATACCAAGCACATCACTCAACACAACCAGACATATTAATATAAGCTATAATCAAGGGAGAGGTTTAAATTATAACCAAGGAACCTGAGCTGGTTCCTTGAACCTCAAAGGCACCGGTTCACTTGAACTTGCCATATTTGGAGTTTGGGTTCTCTAACCCACTCCATTTTCTTGTGTGTGCTTTCCCTTTGAACCACTCATGCTTAAGACCCCTCCTTTCTTCCTGACTACCAAGCCAGCTTCTGGAACACAGAGAGATTCCATCTTGGAAAGAACATGAAAAGCAGCATGCAGACTTGGTTAGGAGTATTGCTTGCCAAACAGCTCGAGAACCTTCTTTCTCCAAGAGATCTCTTCATGCTGAACATGAGGAAGGATGACAGACCTTAGGAAGTCTCTAGACACGCCATGGTTGCAGTCTTCTTCCTCTTGAAGAGATTGAACCACTATCTGGCAGAAACTCTCCAATGGTTTTAAAAACAATGAGGTGAGTTTGAACTTGATTTCGCGGAAGACTTGTGAATTTCAGGAGCTTGGGAGCTCTGATACCATGTGAGAATAGATAGATTAAGGTGTGTGAGTGTATGTGAGAGTCTGGTTGAGACGAGAACAAGAGAAAGACTGAAGCGAGAGAATGAGTTTGCTGGACAGATTGTATGCAAGCGAGAGAATAAGAGTGTTTGAGAGTGTGAGTGAGACTGAGCTCGTGGGTAACAAGAGAATAGAGAGTATGAAGAGTAAAGTAACCAGAGAATGAGAGAATTGGTGAAGGAGAGTTAACTTTCACTTCAAAGAGTATGAAGATTCGGAGAGTTTAAGAGAATTATGAGACTGTTTGTGAGAATAGAAACCAGAGTTAGAGATTGAAATGAGACCAGAGAATGGTGAAGAAGAAGGGGAACTCCCCTCTCAGCTTACAATTTCGTGATACATGATGAATGGCTTTATAGCGAAAGTTACAAGACAAACAAACACATTAAACAACTAATAAAGCGGGGAATGAGTAAACAAATAATATTGTGGGGAAATCAGAAGGGGCAGGCTGGCTGGGACAGACTGAGCACGTCAGAATGAGAGACAATGACAGGTCCTAACAGCTCTTTGGTCAAGTTGACATGTGATCTCAGTTTGAATTCAAACTGATCTCCTTTGGCGTAAGAGGATATATTCTTTTCTTGATGATTTTTCTTGGTCTTTTGTAGGCAGAATTCCACGACTTTGCACCAACTTATCAAACCCTCACTTTGAACATTCTTGATCTTGATCCTGACTTTGCACATTCTCCTTTTAGTGATTCAAGGCTGACCGGACATTGCACACTTCATGATCTTTCTTGTGCATTCTCTGTGATCATTTCTTTTGCACTATCTTTGCACATGGGCGCCTTGATCACTCTCAGCTACTGCTTCTTCCTTCTTCATTCCAACACTCCCCTCAAGCTTGAACATAGGAGACCCTTGGACAAGCTTGGAACATGAAAAGCTCCCTCATTAAAAACTAAGTGTGGAAAACCTCATGGGATAAAACCAACACTTAGGGAAAAAGTGGAGTTCAACAATGCCTAGGGATTGGCCGTGAGTCTAAGGAGTTTCAGATAACTCATGGTGGAATCCTTAGACTCGGATCATGGCCTGACTTCAATGGCAAGTCAGGCACCAATGCCTTCCTTGCTTCACACTCAAGCTGCTTGGAACTCTCCATGTGGCTGGTTCTTTGTCTCCCCTTTCTTGACCTCCTGCCATCATCAAAGGGTTTGATCCACGACCATACTCTCCGTTATGAGCTCCAAGTACCTGATTCAAACAATGCATAAATACTTGCATCAATTCTCAAGGCATAAACCATTCAAACTTAAACTTCAGATTGAAGCTGGTTACTCCCCTTGCATATTTGTGGAATGTTGGTGAGGAATTAATCGCCTTCTTGGCTTGTGGACTTGAATCTCTCTCCATTCCTTTTCACAGCAGCCACTGCATTGTCTTCTTGAGTTTCCAACTTGGTGGGGAGACTTTACAACCTTCGATCAGCCTCTTTAGCACCTTCTCTTAAGGCACACTAGATGGACAGCCTTGTTGTTGCTAAGCCAAGTATCACATGCTGGTTGGAGTCTTCTTGAATCCTTGCAATGGCTTGAAGAATGGACATTGGCTTCTCATTTAACACCCTCCTCAAGCTTGACCTGAGAATGAGAGTATATGGTCAAGCTTGGAAGATGAAACCAATGATCACCAATGCCTTGAAACCACTGCCCTCTTGGCTTGAATGGTGGTCTTTTCTCTTGAGTGTACTTCCTTTCCACCCTCTTGGCATCAGGTAAGACACACTCCAGATCATGGAAGCTCAATCCTGCAGCTCAATCACATGGTTGCAATGGGTTCTAGATGGCTTCTTTGATCCGGTAGCAATAAGTAATGCAAGAGTGAACTCCACCACTTGCAAACTCAATTATGATCGAGTGAACTCCATTTCTGATCTCTGGTGAGGCAATGGGCGACTTGAACCTTCAGGAGTGCTCACCATTACCCCTCCTCAAGCTTGATCCAGAGTATATGTGAAGGACCAAGCTTGGAAGTGGCTATCTTGAACTTGAACCAGGAGCACAACAGTCCCAACACCTGCGCTTAAGACAACTGATCCACCCTTGGTCTCTGCTCCAATGCCTTCCACCACCATTCTTCCTTGTGTGTCTCTTGAACCAGGAGCTCAACACCCAAACAGGCTGCGCTTAATTCAACGGTTCTACACACAAGGTATGAGAGATCCAGCCTGGTGTATGGTTGGTCAGCGTCTGGTGCCTCTCCATCAATCCTCCTTGAGGTATCTTCAAGGACAGGCGTGTTCTGGCTCAACCAAGACTTATTACCATCTGACCTCTTCTCCAACAATCTCTCCATGGTCAGGAATATACACCATGTGTAGGCTCACGAACAGCATGGGCAAAATCTTCTTCTTTGTCTTGATTTGATGATGGACAGAGAACAACACTTGTGTACCTGAAACATCACTCAAACTCCAGCAGAATCAGACCACACACTAGGATCAGCCCTTGATAACTCACCAAGTCTGATCCCAATGTTTTGAGAAAAATGCAATGAATGGGAAGAATCTAAACAACTCATTCAGTTCAACTCCATGCACACACATCATAGCTGCTCAGGTATGATAACTCATCAATAACAAGGCAATTAGGCAATTTTATCAATTTAATGACAAACACGGAGACTAGACAACTCATATATCTCATTATGCAAAACATGAATCACGGTACAAGACCGGAAACTCTCTAGACCTCAGCAATGCAACAAGAGACAACACGGTGGCTAAACAACTAGCTTATACCACACACAATTCAGATTAATGATTCTAGAACAGAAACTAGACAAAACCATGCTAGCAAGCTCAAAGAATCCTAGAACAATACACACCTGACTCTTAAGTATCATTGAATGAAACTAGGTTCAACAACTCTAGCAACTTTAAACTGTCCTTAGAATACCAAGCACATCCTCAACACAACCAGACATATTAATATAAGCTATAATCAAGGGAGAGAGGTTTAAATTATAACCAAGGAACAGGAGCTGGTTCCTTGAACCTCAAAGACACAGTTCACTTGAACTTGCCATATTTGGAGTTTGGGTTCTCTAACCCACTCCATTTTCTTGTGTGTGCTTTCCCTTTGAACCACTCATGCTTAAGACCCCTCCTTTCTTCCTGACTACCAAGCCAGCTTCTGGAACCTGAGAGAGAGATTCCATCTTGGAAAGAACATGAAAAGCAGCATGCAGACTTGGTTAGGAGTATTGCTTGCCAAACAGCTCGAGAACCTTCTTTCTCCAAGAGATCTCTTCATGCTGAACATGAGGAAGGATGACAGACCTTAGGAAGTCTCTAGACACGCCATGGTTGCAGTCTTCTTCCTCTTGAAGAGATTGAACCACTATCTGAGAAACTCTCCAATGGTTTTAAAAACAATGAGGTGAGTTTGAACTTGATTCTGCGGAAGACTTGTGAATTTCAGGAGCTTGGGAGCTCTGATACCATGTGAGAATAGATAGATTAAGGTGTGTGAGTGTATGTGAGAGTCTGGTTGAGACGAGAACAAAGAGAAGCGAGAAGCGAGAGAATGAGTTTGCTGGACAGATTGTATGCAAGCGAGAGAATAAGAGTGTTTGAGAGTGTGAGTGAGACTGAGCTCGTGGGTAACAAGAGAATAGAGTATGAAGAGTAAAGTAACCAGAGAATGAGAGAATTGGTGAAGGAGAGTTAACTTTCACTTCAAAGAGTATGAAGATTCTGGAGAGTTTAAGAGAATTATGAGACTGTTTGTGAGAATAGAAACCAGAGTTAGAGATTGAAATGAGACCAGAGAATGGTGAAGAAGAAAGGAACTCCCCTCTCAACACAAGTGATACATGATGAATGGCTTTATAGCCAAAGTTACAAGACAAACAAACACATTAAACAACTAATAAAGCAGGGGAATGAGTAAACAAATAATATTGTGGGGAAATCGAAGGGGCAGGCTGGCTGGGACAGACTGAGCACGTCAGAATGAGACAATGACAGGTCCTAACAGCTCTTTGGTCAAGTTGACATGTGATCTCAGTTTGAATTCAAACTGATCTCCTTTAATAGCAGGATATATTCTTTTCTTGATGATTTTTCTTGGTCTTTTGTAGGCAGAATTCCACGACTTTGCACCAACTTATCAAACCCTCACTTTGAACATTCTTGATCTTGATCGACTTTGCACATTCTCCTTTTAGTGATTCAAGGCTGACCGGACATTGCACACTTCATGATCTTTCTTGTGCATTCTCTGTGATCATTTCTTTTGCACTATCTTTGCACATGGACGCCTTGATCACTCTCAGCTCTGCTTCTTCCTTCTTCATTCCAACACGAGAATGCTCAAAGCTGTCTAAACCACTTGTGATTGATTAAGTGCTAGTCATCATATGATTAGTGACTTAGAACTGATTAGTAACATTGCTCCAGCAGTGGGTCATGTAATGGTAGCTAATGGTGCAAAGGTTCCTATTAAGGGAGTAGGAGATCTTAAAGCTATTTAACAAGGATTCTAAAGCCTTTTACATGCCTACATTCACCTCTAATTTGCTATCTGTTAAAAGAGCCACCAATGACTTGAATTGCAATGTTATTTTCACTCTAATGAGGTTTATTTTCAGGATCTTGAGACTAGTAGGTTGCTGGGCAAAGGTGTGACAAAGGCGACTTATACTTGCTCGAGGACACTAAGCTTGCTACTGATTTATCTGTTGCTTTAAATTCTATTCTGATTTCCCTAAGGATGTATTATGGCATGCTAGATTGGGACACCCCATTCTAGAGCTTTGAACATCATGTTGCCTAGTATCTTGTTTAAGTCTGATTGTGAAGCTTGTATCCTAGGAAAGCATTGCAAATCTGTTTTACAAGATCAAGTACTATTTATGAGCTGCTTTGATTTGATTCATTACGATGTGTGGACAGCCCCTTGTGCCTCTAGAGAACAGCATAAGTATTTTGTGACTTTTATTGATGAAAAATCAAAGTATACACGGATCACATTGCTGCAATCTAAAGATAGGGTGTTAGAAGCTTTTATAAACTTCGAGAATCATGTAACTAACCATTCTGATGCCAAGATCAAAATTTTTAGATCAGATAATGGAGGAATATACAAGCCATTCTTTCAAACAACATCTGGCCAAACATGGGTGATTCACCAAACCAGCTGCCCATACACACCTCAACAAAATGGTGTAGCTGAGAGAAAGAATCGCCACCTTATGGAGGTTGCAGAAGCATGATGTTCCACACCAATGTGCCAAAGAGGTTTTGGGGAGATGCTGTCATGACAGCTTGTTATCTGATCAATAAAATCCCCACCAAATCCTACAAGACCAGTCTCCACATGAGGTATTGAACAAACAAAACCCTCCATTGATCACCTTGAATTTGGTTGCTTGTGTTTTGTCTTGATTCAGGACAACAAAGAAACAAGCTAGAACCAAGAGTACGAGCAATGTTCATTGGGTATTCACCAAACCGAGAAGGGGTATAAGTGCTATTCACCGAAACCGGGAGGGTTCTTATCTCTAGAGATGTGAAGTTTGCTGAGTACAAAGGCTATCATGATGAGAAGAGTTGGGAGGAAGTCGAGAACTTGTCTCAATCAGCTTAGGATAGAGCTTGAGCAGGAGAATCATGGAAAGTATTGGTATAAGCATACCGATGAGAGGGCGCACCTACACCACCTGAGGCCAAGACCACTCACGGATGCTGATGATGAAGCTGACTCCAGCTTCTCCTCTTGTTCTGAGGGGAATCAAACTGAACAGCGGCAACACCAAGAGGGTCCAAGTTCGGTGTCTCATGATCGAAGGAGACAAGAAGGTTCAGCGATGGAAGCGGGATGATGAACAGTCCATAAATGATGAGGAGCCAACAGAATCAGAACCTACCCAAGTTCAGCTAAGGAGAAGTACTAGAATCCGGTATCCTCCTTCTAGCGGATGAACACAAGGGTGTACTACAATCACGGAGATAGCTCATCTATACAAGCGGTGTGCTCCTTGGCTCGGTATCCTCAGAACATCAGCGTTCATTGGAGAATTGGATCAGGAGTACATACCAAAGTCATATGATGAGGCTATGGCAATAAAAGAATGGAGAGAATCAGTAGGAGAAGAGATGGGTGCTATGGAGAAGAATGGAACTGGTTTGAAGCTGAACTTCCCAAAGGCAGAAGGCGTTGACCAGCATGCTGATATTCACAATAAAGTACTTAGCCAATGGGAAACCTGAGAGGAAGAAAACCAGGCTGGTAGCAGAGGCTACACTCAAGTGTATGGTGAAGACTATCTTGAAACTTTTGCACCAGTAGCAAAGCTACACACCATAAGGATCCTGCTTTCTCTGGTGAATTTGGAATGGGATCTTTGGCAAATGGATGTCAAGAATGCATTCTTACAAGGTGAACTAGAAGATGAAGTATACATCGCCCACCACGGTATGGAAAGCATGGTCAAGCCTGTAATGTCTGAGGCTGAGGAAAGCAATATATGGTCTGAAACAATCTCCAGAGCACTGGTACCACAAACTAAGCTCAACCTTGAATGGAAGAGGATTTGTGAAATCGAAGCTGATCACACCCTTTTACCTTAACCAGCCAGCAAGGGATCATTGTCATTCTCATCATGTGGATGATATCATCATCACAGGCAGTGATAAAGAGGAATCAACTCAACCAAAGCTTTCCTTAAGGCAACATTTGACATCAGGACTTGGGAGAGCTCAAGTATTTCCTAGGGATTGAGATGTGTAGATCAAGGAAGGACTGTTCCTGTCCCAAAGGAAATACACCCTTGGCGTGTTAAAAGAAGCTGGTGACCTTGGTGGTAGAACAGCTAAAACACCACTTGAAGATGGGTATAAAGTGATCGTGAGGGAGATTGAAGACAAGACATATGGAGATGTAAAGCACTATAGGAGGATGGTGGGAAAGCTGATATATCTCACTATCACAAGGCCTGATATATGCTGCAGTCAACAAGTTAGCCAACACATGCAAGCTCCCAAGATGCACCATTGGAGCATGGTTGAAAGGATTCTAAGGTACCTAAGAGAGCGCCGGGGCCGGGGAATATGGATGGGATGCAATAGAAGCACAGAGATAGTTGGGTATTGTGATGCTGATTGGGCGGGAGATAGAGTGGACAGAAAGATCAACCACGAGCTACTTGCACCTTCATTGGAGGCAATCTGGTTACTTGGAAGAGCAAGAAGCAAAAGATAGTATCATGTTCAAGTGCGAAGCTGAATATAGAGCCATGAGGAAGCTGACCGGTGAGCTAATCTGGATCAGAAATCTACTTCATGACTTGGGCATAGAGACATCATCTCTATCACCATGCCTTTGTGATAATCAAGCAGCCATACACATAGCATCCAACAGTGTCTTCCATGAGAGGACTAAACACATTGAGGTGGACTGCCACAAGGTCAGGCAGGCAGTGGAGCAAGGATCATACTTCCATGTTATCTGAGGAGTGAAGATCAATTGGCTGACATTTTCACCAAAGCTGCTAGCATCAAGGTTTTGAGTTCATACACCCTAAGTTAGGACTCGTGGACCTCTCATCTCACTGATTCTTCCCTTCATGAAGTGTTCTACTCTTTCCTTATTTGGGGTTTTGTCCCATGAGGTTTTACCTAGCTAAGTTTTTAATGAGGAATGCTTCATGATTTCCAACTTGACTTGTTCCACATAGTCAAGCTTGAGGAATGTTGAGATGAAGCAATAAAGACCAAGGAAGATCAAAGGAAGAGCATTGGCGCCAGCAAAGATAATTTGAATCTACCTTGGGAATCAAAACAATCCGTCTGAGACTTGGGAACCAAGGAACTAATGTGCAACTAATGTGCCTTATGAAATCAAAGTTGAAGAAGTCCAAGGTGATTAAATAATAGCTGGATGTCGGCAAGGCTGAAGATGAGCGTTGGAGTGGTGTGGACCACTTGGTCACATGCTGGTGCAGGCTGAAGAAGGCGTTGGCGTCTGTCCCTTTCAAGCTTCACTCGCAGCTCTTCCTTCTCTTTGTTTATTCTTTTCTTTGTCTCCTTGTGTCCTGATTTGGTCTTTAAATATTGTTGTATGAGCTACTCTTTTGGCAAGCAATCAGCGAGCTCTTTAGTTGCTTCACTCTCTCTCATGAATTCTCTTATCTCTCTCTCTTGTTCTTGCTCGGTTTCCAGCAAATAACTCTCTTAAATCTCTTAATCTCACAGGCTATACTTCCCAAGGTGTTTGGTGAAGTCTCCTTCTTCTTGCTGCAAGGTGTTAATGGCTCTCTTCACTTCATAGATCCTGGTAAGGTTTGAAGTGTTACCATACACTCTTTGCAGAGTATCCTAACTGTTTTGGAGTTGTACAGTGTGAGTAAGTGTCCATAAGTGGACCATCGAGAGCTATGCAAGATAGACAGCACCATGAGATCTTCCTGACCCCATTTGCCTTCATCTACCACTACAATCTCCTTGCCATCTTCTCCTTGGGTGATTTGCTTTGGAGCTGAACTTGAGATAACATGCTCCCAAAGACCTCTTCCTCCAGGGCTGCTCTGGTCATCTGGACCAGGTGATGTATTCCGGGTCCCTTGAGTGTACATGGGATAAGAACAGCTCTGTGGTGCTCCATTTAACGGTATAAGAATAATTTTGAATTTTCAAGGCTGGATTTGAGAATTAAGCTCTGGAAATGAGAGAACTTAAGTCTAGAATCAAGATAAACTCTCAAGAAAATGAAATAGAGCGAGCAGTGAGCACAGCCAAGAACACTCGAGAGCAGTTTATTACTTGGATAAAAGGAATTTGAAGAGATTTTTGAGAAAATAACAAGATGAATCTGAAGAGAAAGATAAGTAAAGAGTGTTTTGCGAGGAAGTGATTAAGGTTCTCAAGAGCTTAAAGCTCGATACCATGAAAGTAAATGAAGAGCAGTGAAGAACAATGAAACGGGGAGAGGGTGAGCTTCGTGAGTGAGAGAGAGTTTGCAAAGTAATAAGAAAAGAAGGATATGATTTCCTTAATCTTACAATGAGAGACTATACAAGTATTTAAAGGCAAGTTGCCTACTAAGAAGAAATAATAAACTATCTAAGTAAGAATAAAGAAATATTAAACTAATGAGATCGAGACAAAGCCTTGAAAGTGTGATTACACCAGCGGACTGCTTTGCAAATGGAACATGTGATGTTGCTTAATTTATTCATTCTTCTTGTCTCATAGTTCCAGCGACACACTGCCTTCTTTTGTCGACCAAAGATGAGTCTGAATGTGCCTTGCCTTCAAGCCACCAGGTCAAGTCTTGATAACTTGTGTGACAAGGTTGTGCGGATAGACTTGAGAATTAAGTAAGCTGGATCTGTTCTTCAAGGCTCCATCCTCTCTTCTCTTTATCTATTTATTTCCTTTGTCAATAGTCTCCCCTTTCTTTTGACTTCTTGCCTTCATCATGGGTTGAGTCCAAGCCTGCCTTGTTCATGAGCTCATAGGTACCTGATTCAAACAATGCAGAAACACATGAATCAATTCTCGAGGGGAACCTAAAAATCATAAGCATAAGTATAGATTTAGGTACTTCCCTTGCATAAGTTCTGAAGAATGGACATTGGCTTTTCATATTTAACACCCTCCTCAAGCTTGATCTGAGAATGAGAATATGTGGTCGAGGTTGGAAGATGAGACGATGATGATCACCATGCCTTGAGACAACAGCCCTCTTAACTTCAAGCTTCATCAACCAGGTACAAGCACATATGCTATGGGCTGATTCATAGCTTCCCCGAAGGTAACTGTTCTAACTCCTTTTTAGAAGCTGATCCATAGCTTCCCAACCAGAAGGTAACTGTTACAACTCCATGCCTTGGGCTGATTCATAGCTTTCCACTCAGCGACTCTCCCTGATCTTGTCAAGTAGTCTCTGGTGGCCATCTGTTCTAACACCAAGTTGTTGCTGTCCTTGTTGAATTCTTCTTGCAATGGAATCTAGACAGGCCATGGAAGCTCATTTACAGCCCCCCTCAAGACTGACTCCGAGTATAGGGGAGGAGACTAAGATTTCTAAGAATCTTAAGCCATAGAAAGAGATTAACCAGAGATTTGATGAATAGTGAAGGAGACTTAAGAGATTAAGAGAGAAGATTATGAGATTAAACTTTAAGGATCATTTCTAAATAGTGAGAGAGACTGATATTCATTGCATAGTCGACATAAGGTCGAGGTTACATATATATAAGAGCCTGGATACAAGGGTTTTCTACTTAAAGATAAGGTGAAGCATGTGAAGTCAACCCGAGGGAAGAAGCCATTCAAACTGACCAATACCAGCTCTCACCGCGTTCTGGTCATTGCCTTGACTCGACAGCCTGGCACAGCCTGTCGGGCCAGCCTCCTTCTTCCTTTTAGCGGTCACAAGCCCTCAGTAACAATGCAAGGTCACCACACTCTTTTACCATTACCGGTAAGTTTCTTTCACCTCATTTGGTGGAAGTGATCCATGTATGCGGACTGTGCGGCCTTGTATGCTGACCTTGTGCGGACATGATCACTTCCATCAACCTTCTCAAATAGCTTCTCACTTCATTCCTTCAGCCCTTACTTCATGTAACCCTTCTTAGCATCATACTCAGCACAATACTCTTCTCATCTCAACACTCCCCTGAAGCGACCACCATATGAAACAAGTCGAGCTTGGACAGCTCATGAGATCTTCCTCATTAAAAACCTCACCAAGGAAAACCCATTGGGACAAAACCTTGATGAGGGAAAAAGAAAGTAAAGATCATGACTAAGGATCAGCTCTTCTTCGCCCAAGATCAATGAGGCCCAGCGGATGTGAATGGACTCCATTGTCTTCTGCCTTGCTGCCTTTGTAAACACATCAGCCAGCTGGTCTTCACTTCGGTGTAACAAGGTAAGATCACTCCAAGCACTATCATCTCCTTACTTTGTGGCAGTCAACTTCAATATGCTTGGTTCTCTCATGGAAGGCGAGAGTTGGATGCAATATGGATTGCAGCCTGGTTGTCACGGTGCATAGTCATGGGCGTAGTCGATCAATCTCAAGTGCTTGGTATCCCTTTGATCCAAACCAGCTCGTTTGTCAGCTTCAGCATGGCTATACTCAGCTTGCGCTTGAACATGAAACCACCTTACGCTTCTTGCTCTTCCAGTAACTAAGTTCCCACCAATGAATGTGCAATAGCCAGTAGGTTGATCTTCATCTGATCATCTCTGCCCAATCTGCATCACAATAGCCCACCATTCGTGCTTCGTTGCAACCCATCCACACACCAGGTCTTGTGTTCCATTCAGATACATAAGCAATCTTTCTACCATCGCCCGGTGATGTTCCTTTGGAACTTGCATATGCTGGCTCACCTGATTCACAGCAAAGCAAATATCAGGTCTAGTGATGGTCAAATAGATTAGCTTACCCACTAGCTTTCTATAAAGCTTTGGATCGAAATGGCTTGCTGTCTTCAAGCTCCCCTCGTGGAACCTTATACCCATCTTCCATGGGCATTTTGGCTGTCTTTCCTCCATAAGCACCTGCATCTTTCAAAAGATCAAGTGTATATTTCCTTTGAGAAATGAACAAGCCTTCCTTAGCTCTACATAACTTCAATGCCAAGGAAGTATTTCATTTCTCCCAAATCTTTAATCTCAAACACAGATTTAAGAAATTCCTTGGTAGCCTTGATACCATCTTTATCACTACCGTGATGATGATATCATCAACATACACAAGAAGAACAATAATACTGGCTGGTGTGACAAAGTGAAGAGGTGTGGTCAAGCTCGGACTTCTGAATCCTCTTCCATTCAAGGTAGAGCTAAGTTTGTGATACCAAGCTCTGGGGATTGCTTAAGGTGAGATAGCTTTCTTTAGCCCAAGACATTTCCCTCTTCACTAAGTGTTCAAGACCAGGAGGTGGATGCATATAAACCTCATCTTCAGCTCTCCTTGTAGGAAAGCATTCTTCACATCCATTTGCGAGAGATCCCACTCAAGGTTCACAGCCAAGAGGCACAATCCGAATAGTATGGAGCTTGGCAGCGGTGCAAATGTATCAATGTAGTCTTCTCCATAAGTTTGAGTAAAACCCTTTTACCAGCCTTGTCTTGCGCTATCTATCTTCCCATTTGGAAGATACTTGATAGTGAAGATCCATCTACTAGACACAGCTCTCTTTCCTTTTGGTAAGGCACTCTCATACCATGTATCATTCTTGATCATAGCATCAGCCTCAGCATTAACAGAATCCCTCCATTCTTGTATCAGCATTGCCTCTTCATAGCTTCTTGGGACATAGCTCTCATAAGCTCACTTGAAGGCATAATGCTCTTCTGGATATTGAGCAAAGGACACCGCGGCTTGAAGGATGCTCCACAGCCTGGGCATTGTAGTACACTCGTGTTTAGTTGGAAGGATCCTTCCTTATCCGGTGGCTTCTCCCAAAGCGTGGTGATTTTTTGTTGTTCACACACCTTGCATTTCATCCTCTGTGCTTGCACTTGCACTTCTTCTTGAACCTCCTCGGATCAGAATCTTCTTGATGATCTCTAGACTCCACGCTGAATCACCACCTTGATCATGAAAGCTAGAGCTCTCTTGACCACTTGAACTCTCTCCATTCCTTGGTTAAGAGTTTACGATTCCTACCCCTCATGATCAAGGGTGGGGATATGAATATTATCAGTAGCAGCACTCCCTTGGACACCATCAGCAGCAGTAGTAGGCCCTTCCTGGTCTACTTCCTCCACTTTGGCCTTGGTTCATATTAATCCCAGATTCTCCAAGATTGTCCTCAAGATATGCTCTAGGAAGTTAAATCCTTCGATCTTCCTGGTTCTTTTCTTCATAGTAGCCCCTCTCTTCTACAAACTTCACTTCTCTTGAGACCATTACCCTCCTAGTGTCTTCATCATAGCATTTGTATCCTTCGACTTGAGGTATCCATAAACATGGCTTTGGTGCTCTTGGCTTCAAGCTTGTTTCTCAATTCACCAGGAACCATGACATAGCAAAGACACCCAAAGACCTTGAGATGAGTAAGTACTGGCTTGTACTTGTTGAGTACCTCAAATGGCGACTTCCCATGCAACACCGAGTAGGTGTTAGGTTAATCAAGTAGCAGCGTAACCACGGCATCTCCGGAATCTTTTAGGAACATTGGCAAAATCATGGATCTTGCAACTTCCATTAAGTGCCATTCTTCCTCTCAGCCACTCCACTTTGGAGTATAAGGACAATAGTCTGATGAAGAATGCCACTCGAGATAGGTGTTCCTTGAATGCATTGCCCGTGTACTCTCCTCCATTATCAGACCTGAAAATCTTGATCTTGGCTTGATAATGGTTAGTCTATATGATTGAAAATTTTTAAATGCATCAAGCACCATCTTTGGTTGGAATTAAAGTTAACCAGGTGTATTTGGATTTTCATCAATGAAAGTGACATAATATTTCTGATTTTCCCTAGATAAGCAAGGAGCAGTCCAAACATCAGAGTGCTGCAAGATCAAAACACTTATCATAGATAGTAGAAGAGTTTGGAAAACAGTTTTACAATGCTTGCCTAAAATGCAAGCTTCACAATCATTATTCTCGAAACACCTGGCAACATCAGTTTAAAGCCTTATTATGAGGGTGTCCTAGTCTAGCATGCCACAATGCATTTTTGCTAAGACTAGAAACGAAGAAAAGAGCAACTAAAATTTGAAGCAAAGTGAGAATTCAGATTCTCAGAACATAAAGATCTCCTTTGGTTTTCCCTTACCAGCTTGCTACTCTCAATATCCTGAAATTTCACACTGTTAGGACTGAAAATGACATTACAATTTAGATCAGTAGCACTTTTTCACAGATAATAAATTAGAAGTGAAATCAGGCATATAAAGAGCTTTAGAGTCTTTATCAAAAGCAGCTTGAGCTTTCCTATTCCTTTGATAGGAATTTTAGCACCATTGCTATCATCACATTGCCATGGGCAGGCTCAATGCTAGTGATCAGCTTAGTGTCACTAATCATATGATGAGATGCACCAGAATCAACAATGAGGGTTTATATGAACATGGAGATGACTTAGCAAGATGAGCAAGAATATTAGATGGCTTATATATAGGCGTCATATGCATGATCAATCCTATCAATATCACAATTTCTAAGATGATCATGTATGTTTCCTAAGCTATCAGTACTCATAATCATGGATGCACCAAAAGAGTACCAAAGGTGTTACCATTATCCTTGAAGAGCTTGATGAGAGCATCAAGTCTGATCTCTTCAAGTACTCTCCATCATTGTTGCTCCTTGAGCTAGAACCACCGGTAAGCCACTAAGGACTTCCCATTGTCCACCTCACCTCTTGAGTCTTGTTTGAGCTTGCACCACCAGTAACCTCTCCCAAATGTGCCCTTGCCTCCTTGTTGAATTTAGCGGCTTCAAATGTGGGTGAAGGATCCAGCATTGACTCTTCTTGTGACCTTTGCGATGATCCGCGGTTTCCATTGAACTTCTCATACTTCCCATGCACTGCCTTATTAGCTTGTGATACTTCTCCTTGCTCAGCGTGTGATGCCTGATTTGCCAAAGCCAGCTCCTTTCCTTCTTGCCAAACAATCCCATGGAACCATGCTCCTTTTGGATCGAGCACACACTTCTTCCAAGTCGGCAGTGTATCATCCCTCAGCATATGTTGAATGAGACCTCCATAGAACTGTTGGAGTGAGGCAGCCCAAACACCTTGTCTTGCTCTCTCCTTTTGTTGAGCTCATCAGCATTAGTAGTACTTGGCCTCGGCATCTCTAGTTCTGACCATAAAGCCCTGAACTTTCCCAAATGCTTCTCAAAGTCCATGTCCTCTTGCACCAGGTTGTTGGCTAGCTGCTTCACTTCAACACTCTGCTCAGATTTGATGTATTCCCATACACCTTCTTCAATGTGTCCCACTGAACTCCTTTCTTGGTTTCACAATAGCTGTAAGCTTCCATCAGATTTTGATCCAAAGATGCAAGAAGAGCTGAGAGCACAATACACTCCTCTTGTTGCCATTTCAGCGCATCACTTGAGTCCTCTTGAACATCCTCACCGAGTGATAAGCTTTGGAGCTTCTCCGGTTGTGATGTGTTTCAACAACCCTTTGCTTCCAACAGCATTCCTGGCCATCCTTGACCACACAAGATAGTTATTTCCCTTGAAAGTAGCAGCAACCTTCATGTAGACTCCACCACCTTCCATTGCTTGAGAAAAAGACTTCAACTTGTATCAACACACCACCACAAGTTGATAAAGTTAGAGCTTTCAGATTAAATCTTCAAGTGAAGCTTCAAAGACTTCACCTTTAGCTCCCACAAACACCAAACACTCCAAAGATCTGAACTTTAAGTTTGAATCTTCAATACAACCTCAAAGCTTCCACCTTTAGAATCCTTCTTCTTCGCAAACACCACACCAAACTCTTGATAACACCCGAAAGCTTACCAGCGAGGAACCAACTTAAGAGCGGATCTCGAAAGAACAAACACCAACAGCCACGAAACAAGTTTCTCAAAGATCTAGCACCACCAATCTTCAAGAACACACCGCGAAAACCGTAAGAACACAGGTTGAAAAGCCAACTGGCTCGATACCATAAGATTTCTAAGAATCTTAAGCCATAGAAAGAGATTAACCGAGATTTGATGAATAGTGAAGGAGACTTAAGAGATTAAGAGAAGATTATGAGATTAAACTTTAAGGATCATTTCTAAATAGTGAGAGAGACTGATATTCATTGCATAGTCTGACATAAGATTAGAGGTTACATATATATAAGAGCCTGGATACAAGGGTTTTCTACTTAAAGATAAGGTGAAGCATGTGAAGCCAACCGGGGAAGAAGCGCCACATTCAAACTGACCAATACCAGCTCTCACCGTTCTGGTCATTGCCTTGACTCACGACAGCCTGGCACAATGAGGCGACCTCCTTCTTCCTTTTAGGTCACAAGCCCTCAGTAACAATGCAAGGTCACCACACTCTTTTACCATTACGGGTAAGTTTCTTTCACCTCATTTGGTGGAAGTGATCCATGTACGGACTATGCCCTTATGCTGACCTTATGCCGGACATGATCACTTCCATCCAACCTCTCAAATAGCTTCCTCACTTCATTCCTTCAGCCCACTTCATGTAACCCTTCTTAGCATCATACTCAGCACAATACTCTTCTCATCTCAGAGACAAGCTTGATATGGCTTTTAAAGCCACAGACCTCAACTATTTCTCCATGGTCAGGAATATGCATCTTGTGCAGGCTCGATCAACATGGAAATCTGTCAAACCAACACTAAGACAAGCATCAGTAGACAACAAGAGACCAGAACATTGGTTTTCACCAAGTCGATCTTTAAAACACATTTTAAATAAGCCTGACAATGAGCGGATATCACGTAGATTTTATCCTAGCAACACTCTCTGAATCCTAATCATCAAGACTAAGCATATTAACTAAACAGAGTAAAAGTAACCAGAGAATAAGTAGAGAGTAGAGAATCATGTAACCGAGTATTAGTAACGAGTATGGGAGAATGATGGAGAATACATAACACGAGAATGAAGAATAGAGAATATAGAATTGCAAGAGTTCAAATGGATGAGTTTTGCTCTGTTTTCTTGAGGTTTTGGGAAGCATTAACAGCCAGGAGCATCAATACTCATCAAGAGTTTGGTGCTTTAGTGTTAAGATGAGAGAGGATGAATGTTGAGATGAGGAGAAATGGAGTGTGAGATTACTTGGATGAAGAAGTTACCACGATAAAATAAGTTCTTGTGGTAAAAGGGAAAGAGGATTACCATAGAGTTACCTTGGTAAAATGGTGAAGAGTGATCAAAGGAGTAAAGGGATCTACAAGGCTGGTGAGAGTTGGTGGATCAGGCTGGAAGAGAGTGACAGCTGTCGACATCTTTGAAAAGGAGCTCTTCCTTTGGTCTCATTAGCTAGTTTGAATTCTCCTTTGACTCCCCTTTGACTCCTCTCACCTAACCTTATCTCTTAGCTTGTAAACCCTTGTAATCTCTTGCTATATATATGTAACCTCATCATCAATAAGATACAACACGTTTTAGTCTCTCTCTCTCAGTCTCTCTCTTGTTCTTAATCTCCAAACCTCTTAAATCTTGATTTTAAATCACCAGACTATAATTAATCACTCTTAAATCATAAAAATCTCATGGTATCAGAGCCTGGTTCACTTAAAGGAGAGAGTGATTTCTTTTTCTAAAATGTTCTTGAGTGTTCTTGAGAGTTTTGGTGAGCTAGATCTTTAAAAATCTGAGTTGGTGTCTGTTGGTGTTGTTCGTGGAATGCTTCAAGGGAGTTCCTTTAGATGATTGTCAAGTTCTGGAAAGTGATCTAGCTTATTTTTGAAGTCTGGGTGTATAAGCTAAAGATTGATGATCTGTGTATTGCTGTTGATTCTTGAGGAGATAAAGCAGATCAGAGAACAACAAAGTATGAGGAGGAGAAAGGAGGAGAAGCATGCATTGTAGTGTGGTTCTACTTGAAAGACAGCTTTGAAGAGCTGTGGGATGTGGAGTGAGCAAGTAAAGGTGGGATCTTTGAAGGAGATAGCCAGCGATGGGAGTGGCAGGTGTAAAGGTGGAGCCTTACAAGTAAAGGTGGGATCTTTGAAGGAGATAGCCACGATGGGATGGCAGTGAAAAGTGGAGCCTTTACAAGTAAAGTGGGATCTTTGAAGGAGGTAGCCACTGATGGGAGGGTAAAGGTGGAGCCTTTACAAGAGATAACTGCTGAGGGAGATCAGGTAGTGAAGCTGCAACATTTGTGGAATGAACTACAAGAGTTGAGAACTCTTATAGATGGGAAAGCCGCCAAAGCAAGGAATGGTCTCAAGGGTATTGGCGAGCATAGAATCATCATATGGGTGGCTGGTAGAGATGGTTCTAAGGGGAACAACTTCCAGAGATGGAAGAGATGTGCACTGGTGGAGAGAGCACATAAGAGGATGAGGGATGAGAATAGGCTAACCATGAGTAGGAGTGAGAGCTCATGGAAGCCAGCTGGGAGTAGGAGTGAGAGCTTCCGAAGCAACCATGAGTAGAGTGAGGGCTCATGGAGCTAACAGGGAGTAGGAGTGAAACTTAGGAAGAAGGGAGTAGTTTTGCTGGGGTTTGCTACATGATAAGAGAAAGAAAGAGGGTTGTGGGAAAGTGCAACTACTCTGCATATATGGGAGAATCTATAGAGGACAGTGGAATCATGAGGAAGCTAAGGAGCAAAGGAGAGGATGAGAGGGTTACTAAGGAGGAATGGAATGAGTTTGAAAGTATGTGTATGCTTTAGCTACGACCAGTCTGGTGCTCTGCCAAAGCATCCACATCTAACAACATTCTCATTGATTCGAACAAGTCATCACATGATTAGTGACAAGAGCTTGCTAAGTGATATTAAGAGATCCAACAATGGGAGTGTGGAGATAGCTAATGGTACTAAGATTCCAATAGAAGGTGTTGGAAAGCTCGGTTGTTTGGTAAAGACTTCGGATGCTTTCTATATGCCTCGGTTGCTTCAAACTTACTATCGATGAGGAGAGCAGAGTGGATCTTAGCTGCCAGGTAGTGTTCAAACCAAATGATGTTGAGTTCAAGATTTAAAGACTGGAAAGGTGATTGGTAGAGGAGAGCAGTATGAACAACTTACCCAGCTCCATTGGATAAGATCTCTAAGCCTTTTGAGGCTTGGTGCTAAAGTAGTACTCTTGAGGAGACTGATAGTACTTTGGCATGCAAGATGGGTCATCCTCATGCCCGAGCTATGGAGCTGATATTTCTAATATGTCATTTAATCACTTGGAGTGTGAGGCATGCATATTAGGAAAGCATTACAGGGCAGTGTTTCCCACGTCACTAACATATATGAGCATTGCTTTGACCTGGTACATTAGGATGTATGGACTGCTCCATGCATGTCTAGAGACAGCCAGAAGTATTTTGTGACCTTTATTGATGAAAGTCTAAGTATACCTGGCTGACTTTGCTTCCATCAAAGGACAGGGTGTTGGAGGCCTTTATGAACTTCCAAGCATATGTATCCACCAATACAATGCTTGTGAAGATATTGAGGTCAGATAATGGAGGTGAATACATGGGAATGCATTCAAGTCATCTAGCCAAGCATGGGATTGTGCATCAAACTACCTGCCATTATACACCCAGCCAGAATGGTGTAGCTGAGAGGAAAAACAGATGGAGGTTGCTAGATCTATGATGTTTCATACCAGCGTTCCAAGAGGTTTTGGGGAGATCTTTGCTGCAGCTGCTTGCTATCTTATCAGCGGGTTCCAACAAAGATATTGGGTGATCTGTCTCCTTTTGAAGTGTTGAACAAAAGCAAGCCTGTCCTTGATCATCTAAGAGTGTTTGGGTGTGTGTGCTATGTGATGACACCAGGAGAACAGAGAAACAAGCTTGAGGCAAGGAGTACTAAAGCTATGTTTATTGGATACTCTATTACTCAAAAGGGTTATAAGTGCTATGATTCTGAAGCAAGGAGGGTGATGGTATCAGAGAAGTGAAGTTTGTGGAATCAAAAGGATATTATGGAGAGAAAGAGTGGGAGAATCTGAAGGATTTGTCTCGAAGCTCCATCGATGAGCAACAACGAGAGTGATGTTGGAGAGGCTAGGGATAGGATTGTCCCAGGATCCAAAATCTGGAAGAAGAGTCTTCCAACCAGCCTGGAGAAGCTGGAACAACTCCTCTTGATCATGAGAGGGAATGGAACTGAATCTCAGACATGGCAAATCAAGGAGATTCAGCCAACATGATCAAGAGGACTAGGTGGAAGTAGAGAGTGGTGCTCAGCCTGTTGGGGAAGGCAGAGAGTCTACTGACTCAAATGAGAATGGTACTCGGTCTAGTGAGACTAGTGAAGAGTGGGAAGGAGAATCTAGTGGACCGGTGGAGAATCAACCAAATGAGCAAGAACCACAGTAGAGGAGATGGTTCAGCCACGAGGGAGGAGCACAAGGGAAAGGAGGGATCCTTCCAAGCGGGTAAACAGTGTACTACAATGCCAGGCGGTGGAGCATCCTCCCAAGCTATGTGTTCCTTTGCAGAGTTTCAGATGATCACATGGCATTCTGATAGCTTGGATGAGAGCTATGTTCCAAGGACTTATGAGGAAGCTGTAGCCATCAAAGAGTGGAGAGTCAGTTGCTGATGAGGCTGGGGCTATGATTAAAAATGAGACTTGGTATGAGAGTGAGCTGCCTAAAGGGGAAGAGGCAGTAACAAGTAAATGGGTGTTTACAATTAAGTTTTACCCGATGGAAGAATAGAGTATGAGTCTAGACTGGTGGCAGAGGATTTACTCAGACATATGGTGAGGATTATGTTGAGACCTTTGCACTGTGCTAAACTTCATACTATCAGGATTGTCTTGTCTATAGCTGTGTGAATCTTGAGTGGGATTTGTGGCAAATGGATGTGAAAAATGCATTCCTTCAGGAGAGTTGGAAGATGAAGTATATATGCATCCACCACCAGGTCTTGAACATCTAGTCAAGAAGGGTAATGTGTTGAGGTTAAGAGCTATTTATGGTCTCAAGCAGTCTCCAAAGGTGAATACAACAAGTTGAGCACTACTGCTTGAATGGGAGAGGATTGAGGAAGTCGAGTGGATCATACTCTCTCTTTAACCACTCCATCTGCATTGTTGTGTTGCTGGTTTATGTGGATGATATTATCATCACGAGAAGTGATAAGGAAGGCATCAAGGCTACAAAAGAGTATCTTAAGGCAAGCTTTGAGATTAAAGACTTGGGAGAAATGAAATACTTCCTTGGGATTGAGATATGCAGATCAAAGGAAGGGTTGTTTATGTCTCAAAGGAAGTATGTGATTGATCTCTTGAAGGGAGCTGATGCTTATGGAGGAAAGACAGCAAAGATGCCAATGGAGGATGGTTACAAGGTTCCGTGAGGGAGATTGAGGATAGCAAGCCATTCCATGATCCTAAGCTATCTGAGGAAGCTTGTGGGGAAGCTAATCTATCTTACCATTACAAGACCTGATGTTTGCGGTGAATCAAGTCAGCCAGCACATGCAAGTTCCTAAGGAGCACCATTGGAGGATGGTGGAAAGGATCTTGATGTATCTGAATGGGACTACTGGTCTTGGAGTTTGGATGGGATGTAACAAAATGCGAGGTTGTGAAGGCTGCGATGCAGATGGGCTGGAGCCGAGCAGACAGAAAATCAACCACAGGCTGTTGTACATTCATTGGTGGTAATTTGGTCACTTGGAAGAGTAAGAAGCAGAAGGTAGTGTCTTGCTCAAGTCTTTGAGAGTAATGAGAAGCTTACTTAATGAGCTAGTGTGGATAAAAGGCATTTTGAAGCATTTGGAGATTATTCAAGCAACTCAATGACAATGCATTGTGACAATCAAGCAGCTATCCACATCGCTTCTAACTCGTGTTCCATGAGAGAACAAAACACATTGAGGTTGACTGCCACAAGGTGAGGCGGATGATGATTCTTGGAGTGATTACGCCATGTTACCGAGGAGTGAGGATCAGTTGGCTGATGTGTTTACAAAGGCAGCAAGGCAAAGACAATGGAGTCCATTCATATCAGATTGGGGCTCATTGATCTTCGCTTAAGAACTAATCTATACACTCTCGATCCATGTGATCTACTCTTTCCTCATTAAGGTTTTGTCCCAATGGGTTTTCTTTAATGAGGTTTTAATGAGGATCTCATGGTCCTTCAGCTTGACTTGTTCCACATGGTCAAGCTTGAGAAGGTTAGGGATGAATGTTGAGATGAGGAGAAGAAATAGTGTGAGATTACTTGGATGAAGAAGTTACCACGGTAAAAATAAGTTCTTGTGGTAAAAAGGATAACAGGAGAGTTACCATAGAGTTACCTTGGTAAAATGGTGAAGAGAGTGATCAAAGGAGTAAAGGGATCTACAAGGCTGGTGAGTTGGTGGATCAGGCTGGAAGAGTGACAGCCTGTGGACATCTGGAAAGGAAGCTCTTCCTTTGGTCTCATTGGCTGGTTTGAACTCTCCTTTGACTTCCTCTCACCTAACCTTATCTCTTAGCTTGTAAACCCTTGTAATCTCTTGCTATATATGTAACCTCATCATGATAAGATACAACACGTTTTAGTCTCTCTCTCTCTAGTCTCTCTCTTGTTCTTAATCTCCAAACCTCTTAAATCTTGATTTTAAATCACCAGACTATAATTAATCACTCTTAAATCATAAAAATCTCATTTAGCAGCTGAAACACAATGGACCATTGGACAATTACTTTATCCATGATCTTAGACATGTGCTGGAATAACTCATGAACTGATGTTTTCCGGGGCTTGCAACAAAGAACCATCGAGAATAACACATGAACAAGTGTTTTACGTGGCTTAGACAACAATGAATCAATGGATCAAAGCAGTTTGTCCACTGGTCAAAGAGATGCTCCAAGAGAAAGCTATTATCCAATGGATAAAGCATAATGGTGAAGCATTTTTAAAATCATTCTCTTCCTCAAGTTTGATTCATGATACTAACAAGTACTAAACAAGCTAACACTATATCAGTGGGAGAGAATTTATTCAAAGTCGGAGAAAATAGGTGAGTTTAATCCCAAAGAAGAGCAACCAAGCTCGATACCATGTTGGAATTCATGAGTGTTTGTCTCATGTCGAGAGAGTATTCAGTTAACTTGGCAGAATCCCTTCACTCATACAACAGGAACTCACCCCTACAATGGAAGAGACAACCAATGGTGGTTGAATCCTCTCTCAGACCTATACTATAACCAAGATCCTAGAGAGTAAACTGGTTATAGAAAGCTGAGAATCTCTAGTTTGAATCTATCCTTCTGTAGTAACACAACACTTTGAGTTTGTGTACTTGATGAAAGGATTTAGAATCAGTAAGCTAGAGTTTAAGGCGATAGATAAGAAAGAGTTTAGAGTAAGTTTTACAAGTATTAGGCTGCCTTAAGAGAAAGAGATAAGGCAGCCTCTAAATATAATGCTTAACTCCTACAATGTGAATATTGTTTAGACACAAGATAGAGAGAGCCACGAATTTAGATAGAGAACTTGTATTATCTTGGATGATTGTTACAAGAGGAGGTGAAGCTTTTATATAGGCAATCACTTACAATAAACAATGATTAAACAAAGGAATAACTAAACAACTAATATAATGGGGAAATGGTAGAGGCCAGGAGGATATGGACAAGGATAGGCACGACCAGAGGTAGAAAAGAGGGAGAGGTTTGCACAGCCTGGTTGAGTGAAAGTGGCAGTACTTCTCTAAGCAACCCATGTGACTTCTTCTTTTCAAATTCAAACCAGCCTCTCTTATTTAAATTCAAACATGTTTACTTGACTTCTCAGATGTTCCCAAGCGTCTATAAGTTCTCCACAACTCATTCTTTGCCTTGCAAGTCAGGTTAGGTCAAGTGGTAGCTTGTGGAGCAAGTCTGTACAAAGCAGAGACAAATTGGCTTCTCTTGATGAACTTATCCTTGGATCATCAACCAGCTTCTTCTTCTGGTCATTCCTATATTTATTTCAATAAGCTTCACAATCATTATTCTCAAAAGAAACACGGCAACATCAGTTTTAAAACCTTATTATGAGGTGTCCTAGTCTAGCATGCCACAATGCATTTTTTGCTAAAACTAGTAGAAGCAGAAGAAAAAGAAAGCAACTAAAATTTAAAGCTTGACAACAGCGAATTCGATTCTCAAGAACATAAAGATCTCCTTTGGTTTTCCACTTCCCAGCACCTTACTCTCAATATCCTGAAATTTCACACTGTTAGGGCTGAAGATGACATTACAATTTAGATGTTAGCACATTTCTTCACGGATAATAGATTAGAAGTGAAATCAGGCATATAAAGAGCTTTAGAGTCTTTATCAAACAGCTTGAGCTTTCCTATTCCTTTAATATGAATTTTAGCACCATTTGCTATCATCACATTGCCATGGGCAGGCTCAATGCTAGTGATCAGCCTAGTGTCACTAATCATATGATGAGATGCCAGAGTCAACAATGAGGGTTTATATGAACATGGAGATGATTTAGCAAGGTGAGCAAGAATACTAGATGGCTTATATGTATGAGCAGAATCATATGCATGATCAATCCTATCAATATCACAATTTCTAAGATGATCATGTATGTTTCTTGAACTATCAGTACTCGCAATCATGGATGCACCAAAAGAATACCCAAAGGTGTTACCATTATCCTTGAAGAGCTTGATGAGAGCATCAAGTCTGATCTCTTCAAGTACTCTCCATCATTGTTGCTCCTTGAGCTAGAACCACCAGTGTAAGCCACTAAGGACTTCCCATTGTCCACCTCTACCTCTTGAGCCTTGTTTGAGCTTGCACCACCAGTAACCTCTCCCAAATGTGCCCTTGCCTCCTTGTTGAATTTAGCCGGCTTCAAATGTGGGTGAAGGATCCAGCATTGACTCTTCTTGTGACCTTGCTTCTTGCAATGATCACATTCCATTGAACTTCTCATACTTCCATGTATGTACTGCCTTGTTAGCTTGTGATACTTCTCCTTGCTCAGCGTGTGATGCCTGATTTGCCAAAGCCAGCTCCTTTCCCTTCTTGCCAAACAATCCCATGGAACCATGCTCCTTTTGGATCCGAGCACACTTCTTCCAAGTCAGGCAGTGTATCATCCCTCAGCATATGTTGAATGAGACCTCCATAGGCTGGATTTAAGGTGAGTAGCAGCCCAAACACCTTGTCTTGCTCTCTCCTTTTGTTGAGCTCATCAGCATTAGTAGTACTTGGCCTTAGCATCTCAGCTCACCATGCCATGAACTTTCCCAAATGCTTCTCAAAGTCCATGTCCTCTTGCACCAGGTTGTTGGCTTGCTTCACTTCAAACACTCTGCTCAGATTTGATGTATTCCCATACACCTTTTCAATGTGTCCCACAACTCCTTTGCGGTTTCACAATAGCTGTAAGCTTCCATCAGATTTTGATCCAAAGATGCAAGAAGAGCTGAGAGCACAATACACCTCTCTTGTTTCTCAATGAGTCCTCTTGAACATCCTCACCTTGAGTGATAAGCTTTGGAGCTTCTCCGGTTGTGATGTGTTTCAACAACCCTTGCTTCCAACAGCATTCCTGGCCATCCTTGACCACACAAGATAGTTATTTCCCTTGAAAGTAGCAGCAACCTTCATGTAGACTCCACCACCTTCCATTGCTTGAGAAAAGACTTCAACTCAAAGCTTCCACCTTTAGAACCCTTCTTCTTCACGCAAACACCACTCCAAACTTTTGAGAACACCAGTAAGCTTTGCGCCACCAAGAGGAACCAACTTGAGAACAGATCTCAAATAACAAACCAACAGCCACGAAACAAGTTTCTCAAAGATCTAGCACCACCAATCTTCAAGAACACACGAATGCTGTAAGAACACAGGTTGAAAAGCCAACCTGGTTCTGATACCATAAGATTTCTAAGAATCTTAAGCCATAGAAAGAGATTAACCAGAGATTTGATGAATATTAAGGAGATTTAAGAGATTAGAAGAAGATTATGAGATTAAACTCTAAGAACCATTTCTGAATAATGAGAGAGACTTTTATTCATTGCTTAATCTGACATAAGGTCGAGGTTACATATATATAAGAGCCTGGATACAAGGGTTTTCTACTTAAAGATAAGGTGAAGCATGTGAAGTCAACAAGGGAAGAAGCCACATTCAAACTGACCAATACCAGCTCTCCCACGTTCTGGTCATTGCCTTGACTCGACAGCCTGGCACAGCCTGTCAGGCACGCCTCCTTCTTCCTTTAACGGTCACAAGCCCTTAGTAACAATGCAAGATCACCACACTCTTTTACCATTACCGGGTAAGTTTCTTTCACCTCATTTGGTGGAAGTGATCCATATGCGGACATGCGGCCTTATGCGGCCTTGTCGGACATGATCACTTCCATCCAACCTTCTCAAATAGCTTCCTCACTTCATATCTTCAGCCCTTACTTCATGTAACCCTTCTTAGCATCATACTCAGCACATACTCCACTCATCTCAACATTGTTGATAGCTCTGCGATACACACATCCTCCAGCTCCCATCTTTCTTAGGCACCAAAAGGAGTGCAACAAGGACTCATGCTTTCCCTGATATGTCCCTTCTCCATCAGCTCATTGACTTGTTTCTGGAGCTCCTTGGTCTCCACAGGATTGGTCCTGTGCTGGTCGGTTTGGTAAGGTAGCTCGGCACAAAATCAATCTGGTGCTCATCCCTCTAATTGTGCGGCAGACCAATGGGATTGTCCTCTGGAAATACATCCCTATGTTGGAATTCATGAGTGTTTGTCTCATGTCAAGAGAGTATTCAGTTAACTTGTAACTGAATCTGTTAAATGAGAAGCCAATGATCCATTGTTGAAGCTGAAGCAAGGAAACAAGTGGAAATGACAAGGGATGCTCTGCTTGCAAGGGAAGGCGGAGTTCAACTGAAAAGATGGCAGCTAACTCTTTCCAAAGTTCCCCTTCTACAAGTGACTTTGCAAGGCCATTCAAAAGGGATTGAAGTGGGGATTCAAGTTAAAGCCATGAGGGTAGACACTCCTCATTATCATCCTTAATACATTTTGGCTTGATCTCAACCCAAGAAGGCAAGAAGCCGAAGGGGGAGACAAGCTGTGAAATAAGAAGAATGTTCAAGAGAAACCATTTGAAGTGTGAAGCAAGGAAAGAGTGCCATACTTGCCAATAAAGTTGTCTAACCCAGGAGCTGGATAGCTTGTACTCTTTTTCCTATAATTAGGTTTTAATGAGGCAAGTTATCTGGTTCAAAGCTTGCCCAAGGATTCCTATGTTCAAGCTTGAGGAGTGTTAGAATAATGAAAGAAAGAAGAAGAAGCAAAGCTGGTTGAAGAATATCACGGATCAAGCATACTTGACTTGCAAGGAAAGATGAAAGTTCCATACACCACTGACCTAACCGACTTTAAGGCAAGGAAGGTGTTTGGAAAACTCTTGGGGTGGCTAAACCTCCAGAAACCTAAGGATACTTGGTTTGAAATCAAATGGAAGGTGCTGGTTTGAAATGGAAAGAAGTAGTCACATGTGTGCTTTGGAGAAGCAACCGACCATCCTATCACACCAAGCTGAATGTGCCATCTTCCTCCAGTCACTTTCTCTGCGTCTGGACCTGCCATACCAGTCTGCCCCAACCAGTTCTGAACCTGCTCTGATCTCTTTCGTACAAAATTAGTTATTTAAGTTTCCTATTTTATTAGTAGTTTATTGTGCTTGCAATGTCTTGTAACTTGCTATAAAGCCCCACATGTAACCCACGAAATTAAGGAGAATTGAGCCAACTCCTTCACTCAATCTCTCATACTCTCTGAAGTGTTAGTTAAATCTTTCCTTCAATCATTCTCTGGTTCACAATCTCTCAATCTCCATACTCTCGAAGTGTTAGTTAAATCTTTCCTTCATCATTCTCTCGGTTACTCTATTCTCTCAATCTCTTATTCTCACAAACTCTCAATACTCTCACTTATAATTTCATCCATCCTTCATAGTCTCTGGTCCATATTAAACCAGTAGATCACAAACACTCTCCATAATCCCATCATTCTCACTTATACGGTCACAAAGACTCTCTCTTTGATTCTCAGTATTTCTGGTCCAAACTAAACCGAGTGATTCTCTTCGAAACTTATTCTCCATTTTATTCTCACCATTTTCTCTCATTCTAACATGGTATCAGAGCCTCAGAGCTCCTGAAAACCTATTTTCACTTCCATAAAATCTCATCAAAGTTTATCTTCAAAAAAACAGTCTTGGATAAATCTCTTGATCCACTGGTCCAAAGGTCTTCAGGAGGGAAGAACCTCACCAGAAACTAAGATAGGAGAGTATACCAGTCTGTGAAGTTCAAGAAAGTCTCAACAAGCTTCAACAAGTTCAGAAGATCCTTTCAGTTCAGTTTCTTGAAAAGAAAAAAAGCATTGGTACATTCTCTCTCTGGTTAAGCTCTCCAAGATGGAAACCACCACTGCAATGGCGACTCCAGAGACTTGTAGGGGTCCAAAGAAGAAACAAAATCACCTCTCTGGTCCAAATTGCTGAAGAAAATTCATGATAGAAACCATTCTTGGAGCAAGGTCACTAAAGAAGCTTCAAAGCTTGGCTGTTCAAACTATTCTCTGCCAACAAAGCTGAAGCTCAAGGTGATTGGTAGAGGAGACAGTATGAACAACCTATACCAGCTCCAATTGGATAAGATCTCTAAGCCTTTTGATGCTTGGTGCTTAAGTAGTACTCTTGAGGAGACTGATAGTACTACTTGGCATGCAATGGGTCATCCTCATGCCCGAGCTATGGAGCTGATATTTCCTAATATGTCATTTAATCACTTGGAGTGTGAGGTGCATATTAGGAAAGCATTGCAAGACAGTGTTTCCCATCCAACTACAACATATGAGCATTGCTTTGACCTGGTACATTCGGATGTATGGACTGCTCCATGCATGTCTAGAGACAGCCAGTATTTTGTGACCTTTATTGATGAGAAGTCTAAGTATACCTGGCTGACTTTGCTTCCATCAAAGGACAGGTGTTGGAGGCCTTTATGAACTTCCAAGCATATGTATCCAACTACAATGCTTCGTGAAGATATTGAGGTCAGATAATGGAGGTGAATACATGGGAAATGCATTGAGTCATCTAGCAAGCATGGGATTGTGCATCAAACTACGTCGTATACACCACAACAGAATGGTGTAGCTGAGAGGAAGAACAGGCATTTGATGGAGGTTGCTAGATCTATGATGTTTCATACCAACGTTCAAAGAGGTTTTGGTGTTAAATGAGAAGCCAATGATCCATTGTTGAAGCTGAAGCAAAGGAAACAAGTGGAAATGACAAGGGGCGCTCTTAGCTGTGCAAGGAGAAGGCAGTTCACTGAAAAGATGGCAGCTAACTCTTTCCAAAGTTCCCCTCTACAAGTGACTTTGCAAGGCCATTCAAAAGGGATTGAAGTGGGGATTCAAGTTAAAACCATGAGGGTAGACACTCCTCATTATCATCCCTAATACATTTTGGCTTGATCTCAACCCGAAGAAGGCAAGAAGCCAGAAGCAAGGGAGACAAGCTGTGAAATAAGAAGAATGTTCAAGAGAAACCATTTGAAGTGTGAAGCAAGGAAGGGCGTTCCATACTTGCCAATAAAGTTGTCTAACCCCACTGGATAGCTTGTACTCTTTTTCCTATAATTAGGTTTTAATGAGGCAAGTTATCTCAGTTCAAAGCTTAAGGATTCCTATGTTCAGCTTGAGGAGATAGAATAATGAAAGAAAGAGAAAAGAAGCAAAGCTGGTTGAAGAATACAATCTGGATCAAGCATACTTGACTTGCAGGAAAGATGAAAGCTTCCATACACCACTTGACCTAACGACTTGCAAGGCAAGGAAGGTGTTTAAAACTCTTGGGCGTGGCTAAACCTCCAGAAACCTAAGGATACTTAGTTTGAAATCAAATGGAAGGTGCTGGTTTGAATTGGAAAAGTAGTCACATGTGTGCTTTGGAGAAGCAACGACACATCCTATCACACCAAGTGAATGTGCCATCTTCCCTCAGTCACTTTCTCTCATCTGGACCTGCCATACCAGTCTGCCCCAACCAGTTCTGAACCTGCTCTGATCTCTCTTTCCTACAAAATTAGTTATTTAAGTTTCCCTGTTTTATTAGTAGTTTATTGTGCTTGCAATGTCTTGTAACTTGGCTATAAAGCCCCACATGTAACCCGAAATTCTAAGGAGAATGAGCCAACTCCTTCACTTATTCTCTGGTTCACAGTCTCTCAATCTCTCATACTCTCTGAAGTGTTAGTTAAATCTGTGAGATTAAGAGATTTAAGAGAGTTATTTTTGGAAACCGAGCAAGAACAAGAGAGAGATAAGAGAATTCATGAGAGAGAGTGAAGCAACTAAAGAGCTCGTTGATTGCTTACCAAAGAGTAGCTCATACAACAATATTTAAAGACCAAATCAGGACACAAGGAGACAAAGAAAAGAATAAACAAAGAGAAGGAAGAGCTGCGAGTGGAGCTTGAAAGGACAGCACGCCAACGTCTCTTCACCGCACCAGCATGTGACCAAGTGGTCCACACACTCCAACGTTCACCTTCAGCCTTGCCGACATCCAGCTATTATTTAATCACCTTGGACTTCTTCAACTTTGATTTCATAAGGCACATTAGTTGCACATTAGTTCCTTGGTTCCCAAGTCTGCAGGATTGCCTTGATTCCCAAGGTAGATTCAAATTATCTTTGCTGGCCAATGCTCTTCCTTTGATCTTCCTTGGTCTTTCATTGCTTCATCTCAACACTCCCCTCAAGCTTGACTATGTGGAACAAGTCAAGCTTGAAATCATCATTCCCTCATTAAAAACTTAGCTAGGTAAAACCTCATGGGACAAAACCCGGTAAGGAAAAGAGTAGAACACTTCATGAAGGGAAGAATTAGTGAGATGAGAGGTCCACGAGTCCTAACTTAGGGTGTATGAACTGCAAACCTTGATGCTAGCAGCTTTGGTGAAAATGTCAGCCAATTGATCTTCACTCCTTGTATAACATGGAAGTATGATCCTTTGCTCCCTGCTGCCTGACCTTGTGGCAGTCCACCTCAATGTGTTTAGTCCTCTCATGGAAGACACTGTTGGATGCTATGTGTATGGCTGCTTGATTATCACGGTGCATGGTGATAGGAGATGATGTCTCTATGCCCAAGTCATGAAGTAGATTTCTGATCCAGATTAGCTCACTGGTCAGCTTCCTCATGGCTCATATTCAGCTTCGCTTGAACATGATACTATCTTTTGCTTCTTGCTCTTCCAAGTAACCAGATTGCCTCCAATGAAGGTGCGGTAGCGTGGTTGATCTTCTGTCCACTCTATCTCCCTGCAATCAGCATCACAATACCCAACTATCTCGTGCTTATTGCATCCCATCCATATTCCCGTCACGGCCTCTCTTAGGTACCTTAGAATCCTTTCAACCATGCTCAATGGTGCATCTTGGGAGCTTGCATGTGTTGGCTAACTTGGTTGACGCAAAGCATATATCAGGCCTTGTGATAGTGAGATATATCAGCTTTCCCACCATCCTCCTATAGTGCTTTACATCTCCATATGTCTTGTCTTCAATCTCCCCTCAGCATCACTTTATACCCATCTTCAAGTGGTGTTTTGCTGTTCTACCACCAAGGTCACCAGCTTCTTTTAACACGTCAAGGGTGTATTTCCTTTGGGACAGAACAGTCCTTCCTTGGATCTACACATCTCAATCCCTAGGAAATACTTGAGCTCTCCCAAGTCCTTGATGTCAAATGTTGCCTTAAGGAAAGCTTTGGTTGAGTTGATTCCCTCTTTATCACTGCACGTGATGATGATATCATCCACATAGATGAGAATGACAATGATCCCTTGCTGGCTGGTTAAGGTAAAAGGGTGTGATCAGCCGATTTCACAAATCCTCTTCCATTCGGTGTTGAGCTTAGTTTGTGGTACCAGGCTCGTGGAGATTGTTTCAGACCATATATTGCTTTCCTCAGCCTCAGCACATTACCAGGCTTGACCATGCTTTCCATACCAGGTGGTGGCATGTATACTTCATCTTAGTTCACCTTGTAAGAATGCATTCTTGACATCCATTTGCCAAAGATCCCATTCCAAATTCACGCGGAGAGGATCCTTATGGTGTGTAGCTTTGCTCTTGGTGCAAAAGTTTCAAGATAGTCTTCACCATACACTTGAGTGTAGCCTCTTCTACCAGCCTGGTTTTCTTCCTCTCGGGTTTCCCATTGGCTAAGTACTTTATTGTGAATATCAGCATGCTGGTCCTGCCTTCTTGCCTTTGGGAAGTTCAGCTTCAAACCAGGTTCCATTCTTCTCCATAGCACCCATCTCTTCTCCTGATTCTCTCCATTCTTTTATTGCCATAGCCTCATCATATGACTTTGGTATGTACTCCTGATCAATTCTCCAATGAGCGCTTGATGTTCTTGAGGATCTTGAGCCAAGGAACACCTTGCTTGTATAGGATGAGCTCGCCTCTACATTGTAGTACACCCTTGTTCATCCAGTTAGAAGGAGGATACGGATTAGTACTTCTCCTTAGCTGAACTTGGGTAGGTTCTGATTCTGTTGGCTCCTCATCATTTATGGACTGTTCATCATCATCCTGCTCCACGCTGAACCTTCTCTGCTCCTCTTGATCATGAGACACGAACTTGGACCCTCTTGGTGTTGCTGCTGTTCAGTTTGATTCCCCTCGGGAACAAGAGGAGAAGCTGGAGTCAGCCTCATCATCAGCATCGGTGAGTGGTCTTGGCCTGTGGGTGGTGTAGGTGCGCTCCTCTCACTGGTATGCTTATACCAATACTTTCCATGATTCTCCTCAAGTTTGCAGCTATCGAAGCTGTTGAGACAAGTTCTTGACTTCCTCCCAACTCTTCTCATCATGATAGCCTTTGTACTCAGCAAACTTCACATCTCTAGAGATAAGAACCCTCCTGGTTTCGGTGAATAGCACTATACCCCTTCGGTTTGGTGAATACCCAATGAACATTGCTCAGGTACTCCTTGGTTCTAGCTTGTTTCTTTGTTGTCACGGAATCAAGACAAAACACAAGCAACCAAATACCAAGGTGATCAATGGAGGGTTTTGTTTGTTCAATACCTCATGTGGAGACTGGTCTTGTAGGATTTTGGTGGGGATTTTATTGATCAGATAACAAGCTGTCATGACAGCATCTCCCAAAACCTCTTTGGCACATTGGTGTGGAACATCATGCTTCTTGCAACCTCCATAAGGTGGCGATTCTTTCTCTCAGCTACACCATTTTGCTGAGGTGTGTATGGGCAGCTGGTTTGGTGAATCACTCCATGTTTGGCCAGATGTTGTTTGAAAGAATGGCTTGTATATTCCCCTCCATTATCTGATCTAAAATTTTGATCTTGGCATTGTAATGGTTAGTTACATGATTACGGAAGTTTATAAAAGCTTCTAACCACTATCTTTAGATTGCAGCAATGTGATCCAGGTATACTTTGATTTTTCATCAATAAAAGTCACAAAATACTTATGCTGTTCTCTAGAGGCACAAGGGGCTGTCCACACATCGAATGAATCAAATCAAAGCAGTTCTCATAAATAGTACTTGATCTTGTAAAACAGATTTGCAATGCTTTCCTAGGATACAAGCTTCACAATCAGACTTAAACAAGATACTAGGCAACATGATGTTCAAAGCTCTAGAATGGGGGTGTCCCAATCTAGCATGCCATAATACATCCTTAGGAAATCAGAAATAGAATTTAAAGCAACAGATAAATCAGTAGCAAGCTTAGTGTCCTTGAGCAAGTATAAGTTAAGCCCTTTGTCACACCTTTGCCCAGCAACCTACTAGTCTCAGTATCCTGAAAATAAACCTCATTAGAATTGAAAATAACATTGCAATTCAAGTCATTGGTGGCTCTTTTAACAGATAGCAAATTAGAGGTGAATGTAGGCATGTAAAGGCTTTAGAATCCTTGTTAAATAGTTTAAGATCTCCTACTCCTTAATAGGAACCTTTGCACCATTAGCTACCATTACATGACCCACTGCTGGAGCAATGTTACTAATCAGTTCTAAGTCACTAATCATATGATGACTAGCACCAGAATCAATCACAAGTGGTTTAGACAGTTTTGAGCATTGAAGCATTCAAAGATACCATCAATGCATGCATTTAGAGAGATACCAAGGGTGTTACGAGTTCTCCTTGAGGGCTTTGATCAGTGCATCAATCTCAGACCTCTTGATGAAATCTCCATGCTTGAGAACTCATAGCTTTGTAGCTGCTTGCTGTGACCTTCTCTTAGGTGTGTGTGGAACTGGATGGCTCCATTTCACCAGAGAAGTGAGCTCTTGCATCATTGAGGAGTCCTGAACTTCGAGGCTTGAGATGGGGATGCAGGATCCAGCATTTGTCTCTTCCATGACCCTTCTTCTTGCAATGATCACAAACCCACACTTTCTTGTCTTCGCCTTGTAAGACCCTTGTTTGCAACACCTTCAGCTTGGTTTCCAAGGACAAGCTCGCTTTTCCTCCAAATAGATCCACAGACCCTTGCTCTCTTTGAATCTGGAGCACACTTCTTCAGAGTGGGTAACTTCTCCTCACAGTATGTGCTTAATCAGATCATTGTAGCTTGGATGCGTGTGAGGAGTAAGGCAAAGACCTTGTCTTGCTCTCTTCTTGCGTTTAGAACACTTGCATCAGGTAGCTGGCCTTAACATCTCTAGCTCTGCCCATAAGGCTCTAAACTTCCCAAAATGTTTGGTAAAGTCCGAGTCCTCTTGCTGGAGAGTTAATGGCTTTCTTCACTTCAAATACTCTACTAAGGTTAGAAATGTTACCATAAACCTTTTGTAGAGTATCCCATAACTCCTTGGAAGTTTCACAGTAGGAGTAAGCTTCCAAGATTGGTGTATCAAGGCTTCCTTGAATGATAGTCAACACCATGAGATCCTCCTGATCCCATTTGCCATCATCAGCCGCCACCACTTCTTTACCATCCTCTCTAGGCTGGTTTGTTTAGAGGACTTGCCTTCAGCTACATGAGACCAAAGACCTCTTCCTCCTAAGGCTGTCTTAACTAGCCTTGACCACAGTAGATAGTTGACTCCATTGAGAGCAACTGGAACCTTCACCTTCACCTTCCCATTGTCCATATCCATCTCAGTTCAAATCAGTGAGAAAAAAGATTGTTGGTGAGAATAAAGAAGCAGAGTGGAAATGAGTAGATTCTTGGAAGAATGTGTTTAGAATAGTGAGATTTAGGTCTCAAGAGCTGGAGTGCTCTGATACCATGTGAGATTAAGAGATTTAAGAGAGTTATTTGCTGAAACAGCAAGAACAAGAGAGAGAAAGAGAATTCATGAGAGAGAGAAGCAACTAAAGAGCTCGTTGATTGCTTACCAAAGAGTAGCTCATACAACAATATTTAAAGACCAAATCAGGACACAAGGAGACAAAGAAAAGAATAAACAAAGAGAAGGAAGAGCTGGAGCTTGAAAGAAGGACAGCTGCTAGCGTCTCTCTTCAGCCTGCACCAGCATGTGACCAAGTGGTCCACACCACTCCAACGTTCACCTTCAGCCTTGCCGACATCCAGCTATTATTTAATCACCTTGGACTTCTTCAACTTTGATTTCATAAGGCACATTAGTTGCACATTAGTTCCTTGGTTCCCAAGTCTGCGGATTGCCTTGATTCCCAAGGTAGATTCAAATTATCTTTGCTGGCAATGCTCTTCCTTTGATCTTCCTTGGTCTTTCATTGCTTCATCTCAACAAAATCTTTCCTTCATCATTCTCTGGTTACTCTATTCTCTCAATCTCTTATTCTCACAAACTCTCCAATACTCTCACTTATAATTTCATCCATCCTTCATAGTCTACGGTCCATATTAAACCGGTAGATCACAAACACTCTCCATAATCCCATCATTCTCACTTATCTGATCCACAAATACTCTCTTTAATTCTCGGATATTTCTGGTCCAAACTAAATCGGTGATTCTCTTCTCTAAACTTATTCTCCATTTTATTCTCACCATTTTCTCTCAATTCTAACATTGGGGAGATCTTGTCTGACTGCTATCTTATCAACCGGGTTCCAACAAAGATATTGGGTGATCTGTCTCCTTTGAAGTGTTGAACAAAAGCAAGCCTGTCCTTGATCATCTAAGAGTGTTTGGGTGTGTGTGCTATGTGATGACACGGGAGAACAGAGAAACAAGCTTGAGGCAAAGAGTACTAAAGCTATGTTTATTGGATACTCTATTACTCAAAGGGTTATAAGTGCTATGATTCGAAGCAAGGAGGGTGATGGTATCTGAGACAAGTGAAGTTTGTGGAATCAAAAGGATATTATGGAGAGAAAGAGTGGGAGAATCTGAAGGATTTGTCTCAAGCTCCATCTGATAGAGCAACAACAAGTGATGTTGGAGAGGCTAGGATAGTTGTCCCAGGATCCGAAATCTGGAAGAAGAGTCTTCCAACCAGCCTGGAGAAGCTGGAACAACTCCTCTTGATCATGAGAGGGAATGGAACTGAATCTCATGAACACGTGCAAAATCAAGGAGAGTCGATTGCTGATGAGGCTGGGGCTATGATTAAAAATGAGACTTGGTATTGTGAGAAAAGAGTCAATATGATGTGAGAGAGTAATAGAAAGCAGTATGGGGTGTAAGAGATGGAGATAGTAAAGACTAAGAGAATCAAAGAGTAAGCAATTGAGTAAGAGAGTCGAGAGTTTCAGTGAGTATCCAAGAGAGTAATTTCGTGAGTAACAAGAGAATAGAGATTGAGAGTCGAGAGGTTTGGAACCAGAGAGAAAATGAAGAAAGAGAACTCCTCTTTGCGAGGTTACAAATTGTGTACAATGGTGGCTTTATAGCCAGTTACAACTTGCAAGGTATTAAACAAATCATAAAGTACAAATCTACTAAACTAATATTATTGTGGGGTTTCTAATGGAGCCAGGAGGATGCAGCCAAGGTGAATCTCGACCAGAGGGTGAGGTGGTGAGGAGGGAGAGATGGGCCTGATCGTTTGGTGAAAGTGACAGCGAGCTCATCCTCTTATGCACATGTGACTTTTACTCTATTTAATTCCAAACTTGCCTAAACTCTCTCCAACGGTCTGATACCCTTTTAAACTTCAAATCTGCTTGAAGACTCAGCTGGACGAGTTTCCCTTGCCTTGACTTCCAAGACACTCTAGGTTACTTGCACTCTAAGCTGTACAAAAGCGATTCAAATCTGCACGTGCGGATGCTTCATTTGCTTGCTCTGGTTTTGCTTGATCTCTCATCAGCTCCAGATTTATTTATCTTCATTCCAACACTCCCCTCAAGCTTGACCATAGGAGATCCTTGGACAAGCTTGGAACAAGCTCCCTCATTAAAAACCTAAGTGTAGAAAACCTCATGGGATAAAACCAACTTGGGAAAAAGTAGAGTTCAACAATGCCTAGGGATTGGCCAGTGAGTCTAAGGAACTCAGATGACTCATGGTGGAGTCCTTAGACTCTGGATCATGGCCTTACTTCAATGGCAAGTCAGGCACCAATGCCTTCCTTGCTTCACACTCAAAGCTGCTTGAACTCTCCATGTGGCGGTTCTTTGTCTCCCCTTTCTTGACCTCCTGCCATCATCAAAGGTTTGATCCACGACCAGACTCTCCATTATGAGCTCCAATTACCTGATTCAAACAATGCATAAATACTTGCATCAATTCTCAAGGCATAAACCATTCAAACTTAAACTCAAAGATTGAAGTTTACTCCCCTGCATATTTGTGGAATGTTGGTGAGGAGTGTCGCCTTCTTGGCTTGTGGACTTGAATCTCTCCTCCATTCCTTTTCACAGCAGTGCATTGTCTTCTTGAGTCTCCAACTTGGTGGGGGACTTTACTGTTGAAATGAAGAAGAGAATAACAGGAGGAAGGAGTTAGTTCATGATCAAAGACAAGTGCATCAAGAGAAACGATTTAGGCTTGTATGCAATCTTGCTCCAAAGCTATCATCTTGACCTAGCTTATCTTGCAAGGCAAGAAAGAAGTTGGGGAGACATAATATGGACGTGGGAGACTCTGAGAAGTCGAAAACATGTTTGAATTTAAATAAGAGGGGCTGGTTTGAATTTGAAGAAGAAGTCACATGGGTTGCTTTGGAGAAGACTGGCCTGTCACTCACTCAAGCAGGCTGTGCCAACCTCTCTCTCCTGTCTCTTTCTCTGCTTCTGGTTGTGCCTCCTTGTCCATATCCTCCTTGACTCTTCCATTTCCCCATTATATTAATTGTTTAGTGTTCCCTGATTTAATCTTTGTTTATTGTAAGTGATTGCCTATTTAAAGGCTGCACCATTCTTGTAACAAGTTATCCAGTATCAATACAAGTTCTTTCAGTCTAATTTCGTGGCTCTCTCTCCCTTGCTTGTGTCTAAACAATATTCACAATGTAAGGAGTTTAGAGTTATGGTTTAGAGGCTGCCTTAACTCTCTTTCCCTTAAGGCAGCCTAATACTTGTAAACTCACTCTAAACTCTTCTTTATCTTCGGTTAAGCTCTAGATTACTGATTCTAAATCCTCTTCATCTTAAGTACACAAACTCAAAGTGTTGTGTTACTACAGAAGGATAGATTCAAACTAGAGATTCTTTGCCATACATAACCAGTTCTTGTCCCAGGATCTTGGTTATTGTATAGGCGTGTGAAGGATTCAACTACCAGTTGGTTGTCTCCTCAAGTATGATGGTGAGTTCTGTTGTATGGTTGAAGGGATTCAGTTACAAGTTAACTGAATACTCTCTTGACATGAGACAAACACTCATGAATTCCAACATGGTATCAGAGCCTGGTTGCTCTTCTTTGGGATTAAACTCACCTATTTTCTCTCGATTTTTGAATAAATCCTTTCTCTCCCACTCGATATAGTGTTAGCTTGTTTAGTACTTGTTAGTATCATGAATCAAGCTTGAGGAAGAAAGATTTTAAAATGCTTAACCATTATGCTTTATCCATTGGATAATAGCTTTTCTTAATGGAGCATCTCTTTGACCAGTGGACAATGTTTTGATCCATTGGATTCATTGTTATCAAGCCACGAGAAAACACTTGTTCATGTGTTATTCGATGGTTCTTTTTGTGAAGCCACGGAAAACATCATTTCATGAGTTATTCCAGTGGCACATGTCTAAGATCAGTGGATAAAGTAATTGTCCAATGGTCCATTGTGTTTCAGGCTGCTAAAGCACCAAACTCTTGATGAGTATTGGATGCTCCTGGCTTTTTATGCTTCAGCCAAACTCAAGAAACAGAGCAAAACTCTTCCATTAGAACTCTTGAGCAAATTATCTATTAACTATTCTCTCATTCTCTCTTCTCGGGTTACTTATTCTCCATCATTCTCTATTCTCGGCTACTAAAACTCGGTTACATCATTCTATTCTCTATTTATTCTCTGGTTACTTTTACTAAGTTTGCTTAATTCTCTATTCTCACGGTCTCTTGTTTAAAATCTGCCTAAGGTTGTCAAAATGTCTTGAAGTTAAGCTGTCTTGAAAGAATTGTCTTGCTTGACCTTAGGAAAATTAATTGTCTTGTGCACGAATGCTTAGTCTTGATGATTAGGATTGAGAGTGTTCTACTAGGATAGAATCATGAAGATATCTGTCCATTGCTTGTTTAAAATGTGTTTTAAAGATCAGACTTGGTGAAAACCCATGTTCTGGTCTCTTGTTGTCTCTTGATGCTTGTCTTAGTGTTGGTTTGACAGATTTTCCATGTTGATCAGGCCGCACAAGATGCATATTCCGACCATGGAGATTGCCCATCATCACTTTTGGCACTGATTGTGTCCATTAACTCCCAAGATGGTTGAGAGGATAAATGGAGCAGTGGAGAGATTGCTAGAAGTGACTTACCTGATTCCAAGAGGGTGGCAGGAAGTACACTCAAGAGGCCACAATTCAAGCCAAGAGGGCAGTGGTCTCAAGGCATTGGTGATCATTGGCTCTTATCTTCCAAGCTTGACCATATACTCTCATTCTCAGGTCAAGCTTGAGGAGGGTGTTAAATGGGAAGCCAATGTCCATTCTTCAAGCCATTGAAAGATTCAAGAAGACTCCAACCAGCATGGGATATTCTTGTGAGCAACAACAAGGCTGTCCATCTAATGTGCTAAGAGGAGGTGCTAAAGAGGCTGACCAGAAGGTTGCAAAGTCCCCCAAAGTTTGAGACTGAAAATAATGCAGTGGCTGTTTGTGAAAAGGAATGGAGTGAGGGATTCAAGTGTACAAGCAAGAAGGAAGACACACCTCACGAACATTCCACATATATGCAAGGGAAGTACCTAAGTTACTTATTCTGGTTTGAATAGGTTTTCCCGAGAATTGATGCAAGTGTGTATGCATTGTTTGAATCAGATACTTGGACCTCATGAGAAGAGTCTGGTCGTTGATCAAACCTTTGATGATGGCAAGAGGTCAGAAGAAAGGGAGACAAAGAACCAGCCACATGGAGAGTTCCAGAAGTTTTGAGTGTGAAGCAAGAAAAGCATTGGTGCCTGCTTGCCATTGAAGTAAGGCCATGATCCAGGGTTTATGAGTCCCTAAACTTGATCATAAGACACATAAACCCACAGGCCAATCCTAAGCTGAGGGTAGTTGCACTCTTTTTCCCTAAGTGATGGTTTTTCCCATGAGGTTTTCCACGCTTAGGTTTTTAATGAGGCAAGTACTCTCAGTTCAAACGAGGATCTCCTAGGGTCAAGCTTGAGGGAAGTGTTGAAATGAAGAAGAATAACCAGAGGAAAGGAGTTAGTTCATGATCAAAGACAAGTGCATCAAGAAGCTGATTTAGGCTTGTATGCAGAATCTTGCTCCACAGCTATCATCTTGACCTAGCTTATCTTGCAAGGCAAGAAAGAAGTTGGGGAGACATAATATGGACGTGGGAGACTCTGAGAAGTCGAAAACATGTTTGAATTTAAATAAGAGGGGCTGGTTTGAATTTGAAAAGAAGAAGTCACATGGGTTGCTTTGGAGAAGCAGCTGGCCTGTCACTTTCACTCAAGCAGGCTGTGCCTGTTGAGATGAAGCAATGAAAGACCAAGGAAGATCAAAGGAAGAGCATTGGCCAGCAAAGATAACTTGAATCTAGGGAATCAAGGCAATCCATTACGACTTGGAACCAAGGAACTAATGTGCAACTAATGTGCCTTATGAAATCAAAGTTGAAGAAGTCCAAGGTGATTAAATAATAGCTGGATGTCGGCAAGGCTGAAGATGAGCGTTGGAGTGGTGTGGACCACTTGTCACATGCTGGTGCAGGCTGAAGAGAGGCGTTGGCGTGCTGTCCTTTCAAGCTCCACTCGCAGCTCTTCCTTCTCTTTGTTTATTCTTTTCTTTGTCTCCTTGTGTCTGATTTGGTCTTTAAATATTGTTGTATGAGCTACTCTTTTATCAAGCAATCAAGAGCTCTTTAGTTGCTTCACTCTCTCATGAATTCTCTTAACTCTCTCTCTTGTTCTTGCTGGGTTTCCAGCAAATAACTCTCTTAAATCTCTTAATCTCACATGGTATCAGAGCACTCCAGCTCTTGAGACCTAAATCTCACTATTCTAAACACATTCTTCCTAAATCTACTCATTTCCACTCTGTTTCTCTTTTATTCTCACCAACATTTTTTCTTTCTCGATTTGAATCAGAGATGGATATGGACAATGGGAAGGTGAAGGTGAAGGTTCAGTTGCTCTTAATGGAGTCAACTATCTACTGTGGTCAAGGCTAGTTAAGACAGCCTTAGGAGGAAGAGGTCTTTGGTCTCATGTAGCTGAAGGCAAGTCCTCTAAACAAACCAGCCTAGGAGAGGATGGTAAAAGTGGTGGCGGCTGATGATGGCAAATGGGATCAGGAGGATCTCATGGTGTTGACTATCATTCAAGGAAGCCTTGATACACCAATCTTGGAAGCTTACTCCTACTGTGAAACTTCAAGGCTATGGGATACTACAAAAGGTTTATGGTAACATTTCTAACCTTAGTAGAGTATTTGAAGTGAAAGCCATTAACTCTCTCCAGCAAGAGGACTCGGATTTTACCAAACATTTTGGGAAGTTTAGAGCCTTATGGGCAGAGCTAGAGATGTTAAGGCCAGCTACTGTTGATGCAAGTGTTCTAAATGCAAGAAGAGAGCAAGACAAGGTCTTTGCCTTACTCCTCACACTTGCATCAAGCTACAATGATCTGATTAAGCACATACTCGAGCTGAGAAGTTACCCACTCTTGAAGAAGTGTCTTGATTCAAAGAGCAAGGGTCTGTGGATCTATTGGAGAAAAAGCGAGCTTGTCCTTGGAAACCAAGCTGAAGGTGTTGCAAACAGGGTCTTACAAGGAGAAGAGAAAGTGTGGGTTTGTGATCATTGCAAGAAGAAGGGTCATGGAAGAGACAAATGCTGGATCCTGCATCCCCATCTCAAGCCTCGAAGTTCAGGACTCCTCACAATGATGCAAGAGCTCACTTCTCTGTGAAAAATGGAGCCATCAGTTCCACACACACTGAAGAGAAGGCAGGCACAAGCAGCTACAAAGCTATGAGTTCTGCATGGAGATTTCATCAAGAGGTCTGAGATTGATGCAGATCAAAGCCCTCAAGGAGAACTCTGGTAACACCCTTGGTATCTCTCTAAATGCATGCATTGATGGTATATCTTTGAATGCTTGAGAATGCTCAAAACTGTCAAACCACTTGTGATTGATTCTGTGCTAGTCATCATATGATTAGTGACTTAGAACTGATTAGTAACATTGCTCCAGCAGTGGGTCATGTAATGGTAGCTAATGGTGCAAAGGTTCCTATTAAGGAGTAGGAGATCTTAAACTATTTAACAAGGATTAAAGCCTTTTACATGCCTACATTCACCTCTAATTTGCTATCTGTTAAAGAGCCACCAATGACTTGAATTGCAATGTTATTTTCACTCCTAATGAGGTTTATTTTCAGGATCTGAGACTAGTAGGTTGCTGGGCAAGGTGTGACAAAGGCGACTTATACTTGCTCAAGGACACTAAGCTTGCTCTGATTTATCTGTTGCTTTAAATTCTATTTCTGATTTCCCTAAGGATGTATTATGGCATGCTAGATTGGGACACCCCATTCTAGAGCTTTGAACATCATGTTGCCTAGTATCTTGTTTAAGTCTGATTGTGAAGCTTGTATCCTAGGAAAGCATTGCAAATCTGTTTTACAAGATCAAGTACTATTATGAGCTGCTTTGATTTGATTCATTCTGACGTGTGGACAGCCCCTTGTGCCTCTAGAGAACAGCATAAGTATTTTGTGACTTTTATTGATGAAAAATCAAAGTATACCTGGATCACATTGCTGCAATCTAAAGATAGGGTGTTAGAAGCTTTTATAAACAGAATCATGTAACTAACCATTACAATGCCAAGATCAAAATTTTTAGATCAGATAATGGAGGGAATATACAAGCCATTCTTTCAAACAACATCTGGCCAAACATGGGTGATTCACCAAACCAGCTGCCCATACACACCTCAGCAAAATGGTGTAGCTGAGAGAAAGAATCGCCACCTTATGGAGGTTGCGAAGCATGATGTTCCACACCAATGTAAAGAGGTTTTGGGGAGATGCTGTCATGACAGCTTGTTATCTGATCAATAAAATCCCCACAAAAATCCTACAAGACCAGTCTCCACATGAGGTATTGAACAAACAAAACCCTCCATTGATCACCTTGGGTATTTGGTTGCTTGTGTTTTGTCTTGATTCCAGGACAACAAACAAACAAGCTAGAACCAAGGATACTAGAGCAATGTTCATTGGGTATTCACCAAACCAGAAGGGGTATAAGTGCTATTCACGAGAAACCAGGAGGGTTCTTATCTCTAGAGATGTGAAGTTTGCTGAGTACAAAGGCTATCATGATGAGAAGAGTTGGGAGGAAGTCAAGAACTTGTCTCAATCAGCTTCAGATAGAGGCAGCAAACTTGAGGAGAATCATGGAAAGTATTGGTATAAGCATACCAGTAGAGAGGCCACCTACACCACCCACAGGCCAAGACCATCACTCACGGATGCTGATGATGGCTGACTCCAGCTTCTCCTCTTGTTCCTGAGGGAATCAAACTGAACAGCAGCAACACCAAGAGGGTCCAAGTTCGGTCTCATGATCGAAGGAGCAGCAAGAAGGTTCAGCAGTGGAGCAGGATGATGATGAACAGTCCATAAATGATGAGGAGCCAACAGAATCAGAACCTACCCAAGTTCAGCTAAGGAGTACTAGAATCCGGTATCCTCCTTCTAACTGGATGAACACAAGGTGTACTACAATGCAGAGGCAGTAGCTCATCTATACAAGCAGTGTGCTCCTTGGCTCAGTATCCTCAAGAACATCAAGCGTTCATTAGAGAATTGGATCAGGAGTACATACCAAAGTCATATGATGAGGCTATGGCAATAAAAAATGGAGAGAATCAGTAGGAGAAGAGATGGGTGCTATGGAGAAGAATGGAACCTGGTTTGAAGCTGAACTTCCCAAAGGCAAGAAGGCAGTGACCAGCATGCTGATATTCACAATAAAGTACTTAGCCAATGGGAAACCTGAGAGGAAGAAAACCAGGCTGGTAGCAAGAGGCTACACTCAAGTGTATGGTGAAGACTATCTTGAAACTTTTGCACCAGTAGCAAAGCTACACACCATAAGGATCCTGCTTTCTCTGGCTGTGAATTTGGAATGGGATCTTTGGCAAATGGATGTCAAGAATGCATTCTTACAAGGTGAACTAGAAGATGAAGTATACATCGCCCACCACCTGGTATGGAAAGCATGGTCAAGCCTGGTAATGTGCTGAGGCTGAGAAAGCAATATATGGTCTGAAACAATCTCCAAGAGCCTGGTACCACAAACTAAGCTCAACTGAATGGAAGAGGATTTGTGTCGAAGCTGATCACACCCTTTTACCTTAACCAGCCAGCAAGGGATCATTGTCATTCTCATCTATGTGGATGATATCATCATCACAGGCAGTGATAAAGAGGAATCAACTCAACCAAAGCTTTCCTTAAGGCAACATTTGACATCAAGGACTTGGGAGAGCTCAAGTATTTCTAGGGATTGAGATGTGTAGATCCAAGGAAGGACTGTTCTGTCTCAAAGGAAATACACCCTTGGCGTGTTAAAAGCTGGTGACCTTGGTGGTAGAACAGCTAAAACACCACTTGAAGATGGGTATAAAGTGATGTGAGGGAGATTGAAGACAAGACATATGGAGATGTAAAGCACTATAGGAGGATGGTGGGAAAGCTGATATATCTCACTATCACAAGGCCTGATATATGCTTTGAGTCAACCAAGTTAGCCAACACATGCAAGCTCCCAAGATGCACCATTGGAGCATGGTTGAAAGGATTCTAAGGTACTAAGAGAGAGCGCCGGGGCAGGGAATATGGATGGGATGCAATAGAAGCGAGAGATAGTTGGGTATTGTGATGCTGATTGGGCAGGAGATAGAGTGGACGAGAAGATCAACCACACTACTGCACCTTCATTGGAGGCAATCTGGTTACTTGGAAGAGCAAGAAGCAAAAGATAGTATCATGTTCAAGTGCGAAGCTGAATATAGAGCCATGAGGAAGCTGACCCGATGAGCTAATCTGGATCAAAATCTACTTCATGACTTGGGCATAGAGACATCATCTCCTATCACCATGCACTGTGATAATCAAGCAGCCATACACATAGCATCCAACAGTGTCTTCCATGAGAGGACTAAACACATTGAGGTGGACTGCCACAAGGTCAGGCTGGCGGTGGAGCAAGGATCATACTTCCATGTTATCACAGTGAAGATCAATTGGCTGACATTTTCACCAAAGCTGCTAGCATCAAGGTTTGCGAGTTCATACACCTAAGTTAGGGACGTGGACCTCTCATCTCACTTCCCTTCATGAAGTGTTCTCTTTTTCCTTTGGGGTTTTGTCCCATGAGGTTTTACCTAGCTAAGTTTTTAATGAGGAATGCTTCATGATTTCAAACTTGACTTGTTCCACATAGTCAAGCTTGAGGAGAATGTTGAGATGAAGCAATGAAAGACCAAGGAAGATCAAAGGAAGAGCATTGGCCAGCAAAGATAATTTGAATCTACCTTGGGAATCAAACAATCGATCAGACTTGGGAACCAAGGAACTAATGTGCAACTAATGTGCCTTATGAAATCAAAGTTGAAGAAGTCCAGGTGATTAAATAATAGCTGGATGTCGGCAAGGCTGAAGATGAGCGTTGGAGTGGTGTGGACCACTTGGTCACATGCTGGTGCAGGCTGAAGAGAGCGTTGGCGTGCTGTCCTTTCAAGCTCTTGGCTCTTCCTTCTCTTTGTTTATTCTTTTCTTTGTCTCCTTGTGTCCTGATTGGTCTTTAAATATTGTTGTATGAGCTACTCTTTTATCAAGCAATCAACGAGCTCTTTAGTTGCTTCACTCTCTCTCATGAACTCTCTCTCTGTTGCTTTCGGTTTCCAGCAAATAACTCTCTTAAATCTCTTAATCTCACAGGTGCCAACCTCTCCCTCTCTTTCTCGCTTCTGTTTGTGCCTCCCTTGTCCATATCCTCCTTGACTCTTCCATTTCCCCATTATATTAATTGTTTAGTGTTCCAGATTTAATCTTTGTTTATTGTAAGTGATTGCCTATTTAAAGGCTGCACCATTCTTGTAACAAGTTATCCAGTATCAATACAAGTTCTTTCAGTCTAATTTCGTGGCTCTCCTCCCTTGCTTGTGCAAACAATATTCACAATGTAAGGAGTTTAGAGTTATGGTTTAGAGGCTGCCTTAACTCTCTTTCCCTTAAGGCAGCCTAATACTTGTAAAACTCACTCTAAACTCTTCTTTATCTTCAGTTAAGCTCTAGATTACTGATTAAATCCTCTTCATCTTAAGTACACAAACTCAAAGTGTTGTGTTACTACAGAAGGATAGATTCAAACTAGAGATTCTTTGCCATACATAACCAGTTTCTTGTCTAGGATCTTGGTTATTGTATAAGGCTGTGTAAAGGATTCAACTACCAGTTGGTTGTCTCCTCAAGTATGATGGTGAGTTCCTGTTGTATGGTTGAAGGGATTCAGTTACAAGTTAACTGAATACTCTCTTGACATGAGACAAACACTCATGAATTCCAACATTTACAACCTTGATCAGCCTCTTTAGCACCTTCTCTTAAGGCACACTAGATGGACAGCCTTGTTGTTGCAAGCCAAGTATCCCATGCTGGTTGGAGTCTTCTTGAATCCTTGCTATGGCTTTAAGAATGGACATTGGCTTCTCATTTAACACCCTCCTCAAGCTTGACCTGAGAATGAGAGTATATGGTCAAGCTTGGAAGATGAAACCAATGATCACCAATGCCTTGAAACCCTGCCCTCTTGGCTTGGTGGTGGTCTTTTCTCTTGAGTGTACTTCCTTTCCACCCTCTTGGCATCAGGTAAGACACAGTCCAGATCATGGAAGCTCAATCCTGCGGCTCAATCACATGGTTGCAATGGGTTCAGATGAAAGCTTTGATCCAGGAGTTAGCAATAAGTGTTGCAGTGAACTCCACCACTTGCAAACTCAATTATGATCGAGAGTGAACTCCATTTCTGATCTCTAGTGAAATAGGCGACTTGAACCTTCAGGAATGCTCTCCATTACCCCTCCTCAAGCTTGATCCGGTATAAGTGAAGGACCAAGCTTGGAAGTGAGCAATACTTGAACTTGAACCGAACTGTAGTTCCAACACCTGCGGCAAGCCCGATCCACCCTTGGTCTGCACTCCAATGCCTTACACCACCATTCTTCCTTGTCTCTTGAACCAGGAGCTCAACACCCAAACAGGCTGCGCAATCAACGGTTACACCTGGTATGAGAGATCCAGCCGGTGGATGGTTGGTCAACCACGATGCGCCTCTCCATCAATCCTCCTTGAGGTATCTTCAAGGACAGCGTGTTCTGGCAACCAAGACTTATTACCATCTGACCTCTTCTCCAACAATCTCTCCATGGTCAGGAATATACATCATGTGTAGGCTCACGAACGCATGGGCAAAATCTTCTTCTTTGTCTTGATTTGATGGGACAGAGAGACAACACTTGTGTACCTGAAACATCACTCAAACTCCAGCAAGATCAGACCACACACACTAGGATCAGCCCTTGATAACTCACCAAGTCTGATCCCAATGTTTTTGAGAAAAAATGCAATGGGCGAAGAATCAAACAACTCATTCAGTTGACTCCATGCATAAACATCATGCTTGCTTTCGGTATGATAACTCATCAATAACAAGGCAATTAGGCTATTTTATCAATTTTAATGACAAGCCAGAGACTAGACAATCATCTCTCTTTATGCAACACATGAATGCGATACAAGATCAGGAAACTCTCCTAGACCTTTAGCAATGCAACAAGGCAGAAGGCGATACTAAGCAACTCACTTAGACCGGAGAGATAACACAAACATCATAAGTATCATGGGACGAGAAACTAGGTTCAACAACTCAGCAACTTGAACCTGTCCCAAGAATACCAAACAAACCAGAGATCATCTAGACAACTTAAGCAAGTTTAATAACTTTCCTAAGGCAGAGAGGATAGATAAATCCAACAAGTTGACACAATGCTCATACAAAGAAAGGAGGTCATGCTTACAAACAAGAAACTGGTGGTTTCTTGAACCTCCAACCATGGGGCTTCTTGAGAATGTATTGTGGCCCTCCTCTCCTCCAGCTTCCTTGGATAGAGAAAGAGCTTCTGGTAAGCCATTCATCACCATGAGCAGAACTTTTCAGATTTGCCATTGAACTTCATTTGAGATATGGCTCCAAACATCCTTTGCCTGGGTTTTCTTCATAATTATGACCCATAGATGATTGTTTGGACATTTGAGCTTCGGAATCGCCAACTCTGTCTTCTTCATCTTGGAGATTTTTGGACCAATGGATAATAGAGAGCACCTTGGTTTCTGAGAAAGGCTTGGCCCGAACATTGGTGAGGCTTGCGGACTGAGCTTAAGCCTTCTTGAGTTCGAAACTAAAGTACTCCTTTATCTTGAGTTATGTAAGATTATAAGAAGAATAGGGTAGATTTGTGTTGCAGATTATGAGCAAGAAGGATTTGAATCGAGAGAGAGATAGAGAGAGAGAGTTCGAGAAGAGAGAGATGAATGACTAAAGAGGAACATATTTCCTTAGATAAATTTAGAACATGTTACAGCCTATTTAAAGGCAAGACAGATCATAAGTTGCCATGAGAGAAACAATTAAACAATTAGAGATAGTACAATGAGCAATAAACAAATGGGAAGAGTTCTGGCGGTCAGGCTCGTTAAGCTAGTGAAAGTGACCTTTCTAGCGTGTCTCTCCTCGATTCTCCTTAAGTCCACCGTGACACTTCCCTAGCGTCTCTCTTACTCTTGTGTCGACATGCTCCACACTTCTAGCTCATTTAAATACTGTTTCCTCTTAGGCTAAGTCTTTCTCTTGTCTTGCAAGCCACGGTAGGTTGAGTGATCATAACATGCGGACGGTGGTTCTTTGATCATACCACAAGCGTGTCTTGCCTTGCTCTCTTCATCAATGCCTTCTATAGGTTCATGTCTGATATTGAATCTCTTATTTGCTTCATGTCAACACTCCCCTCAAGCTTGATAATAGGATTTGATCAAGCTTGGACCTATGAAGCATTCCCTCATTAAAACCTTTACTTGGAAAAACCACTTGGGATAAAACCAAGCAAAGGAAAAGTAGAATACTTCATGGTGAGAGGATCAGTGACATGTGAGATCTATGAGTCCAAGCTTAGGATGAATGAACTCACAGACCTTGATGTTTGCTGCCTTGGTGAAGATGTCAGCAAGTTGATCTTCACTTCTAGTATAACATGGAAGAATCACTTGCTGTTCCACGGCTTGTCTCACCTTGTGGCATCTACTTCTATGTGCTTTGTCCTCTCATGAAAGACTGAGTTGGATGCAATGTGTATGGCAGCCTGGTTGTCACAATGCATAGTCATTGGTGTAGTGATTTCAATCCCCAAGTCTTTCAGCAGTCCCTTGATCCATATGAGCTCACTTGTAAGTTTTCTCATTGATCATACTCTGCCTCAGCACTTGAACAAGACACCACCTTACGCTTCTTTGCTTTCCATGTGACTAGATTCCCTCCAATAAAGGTGCAATAGCCTGTAGTTGATCTTCTATCCACTCTATCTCCAGCCCAATCAGCATCACAATACCCCACAACCTCAGTGTTCTTGTTACCGCCATCCATACTCACGACCAGGTGCTGCTCTTAAGTATCTCAAGATTCTCTCCACCATATTCGGTGATGTATCTTGGGGGCTTGCATATGCTGGCTTACTTGGTTCACAGCAAAACACACATCTAGAGTGATAGTGAGATAGATGAGCTTCCCAACCATTCTTCTATACTTCTTGACATCGGTGAAGGGAGTTGCATCATACTCCCCTCTCATGACACCTTGTAGCCTTCTTAATGGTGTTTTGGCCTGTCTACCTCCAAGATCTCCTGCCTCATTTAAAATATCAAGTGTGTACTTCCTTTGGGATAAGAAGAGGCCCTCCTTGGATGGCACAATTCAATCCCAGGAAGTACTTTAACTCTCAGTCCTTAATATCAAAGGCTGTTTTAAGGTAAGCTTTAGTTGAGGAGATACCTTCTGGTTATTACCAGTGATGATGATATCATCCACATACACCAAGATGACTACAATGCGGATGCTGGTCAGTGTGAAGAGATGATCTGCTTGAGACTTCACAAAACCTCTCCCATTGAGTGTTGTGCTTAGTTTGTGGTACCAGGCTCTTGGAGATTGCTTCAAGCCATAGATAGCCTTCTTTAGTCTTAAGACATTTCCTGGTTTCACCATATCTTCTAGGCCAGGAGGTGGTCTCATGTAGACTTCATCTTCCAACTCTCCTTGAAGAAAAGCATTCTTCACATCCATCGCCATAGATCCCACTCAAGGTTGACAGCGAGATAGGAGGATCCTTATAGTGTGCAGCTTAGCCAGGTGCAAAGGTGTCTAGATAATCTTCACCATGACCTGAGAGTGTACCCTCTTGCCACTAATCTTGTCTTCCTTCTTTCTGGCTTGCCATTGGCTCCATACATGATTGTATATAACAGCCTGCTGTTCTTTCTTTCCTTTGGGAAGGGCTGTCTCAAACCATGTGTCATTCTTGATCATGGCTCCCATCTCATCTCCAACGATGCTCTCCATTCCTCATGTTGCATAGCTTCTTCATATGTCCTTGGAATATATTCTTGATCCAACTCACTGATAAATGTTTGATGCTCTTCGGATAGTTGGCAGCGAAACAGCAGTTGGATGAGCTACAGCTTCAGCATTGAGTATACTCTTGTGTTGATCGGTTTGAAGCGGTCTCCTGATCCTGGTGCTCCTTCTCAAGGGCTGTATCTGCTCAGGTTCTGCTTCATTTCCATGGTCTGGCTCCTCCTGATCTCGATTGTGCGATTCTGGTTGTATCTCATCTTGATCATGAACTCTTGAGTTGTCTTCGAGGTTGGTGACTGCTCATCATTTCCATTACCCCCTCATGATCAGGATGAGGAACTTCCACATCTTCTCTGCCTCTTCTACAGCTTGTGTGGGTTCCTTCCTGACCTTCTCTGGTTCCCTTGGTAACTGATGCCAAGCCTTTCCATGATTACTCTCAAGTTGTTGGCTCACATGCGAGGGCAGATTGAGATAGATCCTTGAGTTCTCCCAACTCGCTCCTCATAATAGCTGTTGATTCTATGAACTTGACATCCCTGGTAACACTCTCCTAGTGGCTGGAACATAGCATTTGTACCCTTTCTGATGTGTTGAATACCCAATAAACATTGCCTTTGTGCTTCGGCCTCTAACTTGTTTCTGAGTTCTCCTGGAACTAAGACAAAACACACACACCCAAACACCGCATAAATGATCTATTTTAGGTTTGGTTTTGGTCAGTACCTCATATGGAGTGGCATCTTGAAGCACTCTTGTAGGTGTCGCGGTTGATAAGGTAAGTGGCAGTGACTACCATCTCCCCAAATCTTTTAGGCACATTACCATGGAACATCATGCTCCTGGCTACCTCCATTAAGTGCCTATTCTTTCTCTCCACACACCATTTTGTTGAGGTGTGTAGGGCAACTGGTTTGTTGGATGATCCCATGGGCAGCTAGATGTTGTTTGAAGGCTGTGCTAGTGTATTCACCACCATTATCTGATCTAAGAATCTTAATCTTAACATTGAAATGGTTAGTGACATAGTTTTGAAAATTTTTAAAAGCTTCAGCACCCATCTTTTGATTGCAGGTGTGATCCATGTGTACTTAGATTTTCATCTATGAATGTCACAAAGTATTTATGTTGTTCTCTAGATGCAAAGGGGCAGTCCACACATCAGAATGAATTAAATCAAAGCAATTATCATAGATGGTCATTGATTTAGGAAAGACACTCTTACAATGCTTTCCTAAGATACAAGCCTCACAATCACTTTTAAAATGCTAGGTAACAGGATGTTCAAGGCGAGAATGAGGATGTCCTAATCTAGCATGCCATATTACATCTTTAGGGAATTGAGAAACAGAATTGAAATAGCATAAAGAAGTTGGCCGAGTGTCCTCAAGCAAATACAAGTCTCCCTTGGTTACACCCTTGCCAAACAACTTACTTGACTCAATATCCTGAAAATAAACTTCATTAGGGGTGAATGTAACATGGCAATTTAAATCATTTGTGGCCTTTTACAGAAACCAGGTTTGAAGCAAGGTGGGCATGTAGAATGCCTTAGATACTTTATCAAACAATTTCAATTCACCTATACCTCTTATAGGGATTTTATCACCATTTGCTATCATCACATTCCTAATGCTGGTTTCACATTTTAATTAAACTAGAATCACTAATCATGTGGTGAGAAGCACGAGTCAATAATCAATGGTCAGTATTTCTAAAAATGTTTAGAATTCTCAGCGGATTGACAAGCATTGTGTGAAAAACCAAGAGTTTTAGGTATACGAGTTATCTTTCAAGGCCTTGATGAGAGCACTGATTATCTCATCCTGGTTGGTCCTTGCCGTGGTACATTGATGTAGAGGCCATAGCACTTCCTCCACCATTATTATTAGAGCACCGAGCTTGGAGTCACGGTTCATTTCCATCAGTTGAGAGGTGGGCTCTTGCATCTGGCGTGGCTCCTTGAACTTGTTTGGCTTAAGGTGAGGGTGGAGAATCCAGCACTTGTCTTTCATGTGGCCTTTCTTCTTGCAATGCTCACATATCAAGACCTTCTTCTCATCCACCTTGTAAGCCTTGTTTGCCTTTGCTTCCTCAGCGGTGAGCCATAGTTAAGTCTCCTTTACTCCCAAACAGGCCTACTGAGCCTTCCTCCTTCTGGATTTGAGCACATACTTCATCCAGGTCAGGTAGCTTATCAGCTCTCAAGATGTGCTTAATCAGGCTTCCATAAGATGGGTTTAGAGTGAGCAATAGACCAAACACTTTGTCCTCTTCACGCCTTGTTAAGAGGGTGGCTGGATCAGTTGTGTGAGGTCTTAGTAACTCAACTCTGCCCAAAGAGACCTATACTTGCCGAAATGAGGTTGAAACTCCTCATCTCCTTGGCTGAGAGCATTGATGGCCCTTTTCACTTCAAAAACTCTAGTAAGGTTGGAGACATTTCCATACACTTTGTAGAGTGTATCCCACTGCTTGGTGGTCTCACAGTATGAGTAAGACTCCATAATAGCTGGTTCCAGGGAGCTAAGGAGGGCTGTGAGCACCATGAGATCTTCGACCCCATTTACCTTCATCAGCTACCACCATCTCCTTTCCATCTTCTCCTTGGATAGTTTGTTTTGGAGCTGTTTCGTTGAGACATGGCTCCATAAACCTTTTCCTCAAGGGCAATCTTCACCATCCTGGCCCATAAGAGGTAGTTAACTCCCTTTAAGGTCACAGGAATGCTGAGAGTCGGTTGTTGTTGTTGTTGCTATCCATCTTTGCCTTCACTCGCCAAGAACACAAACAGGAGAGAAGGATTTAAGAGATGGAGAGAATTAAACAGTATTTCAGGAAGAAGAGTAGGTTCAAGAGCTTGTTGCTGATACCATGAAAGATTATAAGAAGAATAGGGTAGATTTGTGTTGCAGATTATGAGCAAGAAGGATTTGAATCCGAGAGAGATAAAGAGAGAGAGATTGAGAAAGAGAGAGATGAATGACTAAAGAGGAACATATTTCCTTAGATAAATTTAGAACATGTTACAGCCTATTTAAAGGCAAGAGCAGATCGCAAGTTGCCATGAGAGAAACAATTAAACAATTAAGAGGTACAATGAGCAATAAACAAATGGGAGAGAGTTACGGTCGGGCTCGTTAAGGCTGAGTGAAAGTGACCTTTCTAGCGGTCTTCTCTCCTCGATTCTCCTTAAGTCCACCGTGACACTTCCCTAACGTCTCTCTTACTCTTGTGTCGACATGCTCCACACTTCTAGCTCATTTAAATCTGTTTCTCTTAGGCTAAGTCTTTCTCTTGTCTTGCAGCACGGTGGTTGAGTGATCATAACTTGCGGACTGATGGTTCTTTGATCATACCACAAACGTGTCTTGCCTTGCTCTCTTCATCAATGCCTTCTATAGGTTCATGTCTGATATTGAATCTCTTATTTGCTTCATGTCAACAGGTGAGCTTCTTCCCTTTGGAAAAGCTTTGGACCGGAAGGATACTGAGGATGAAACGAGAAGCGAGTTTTAAAGAGATTTGAGCGAGAAATGATTTCTTGGAAGTGTTTCTGGTTTTCAGGGCTTAAAAGCTCTGATACCATGTGAGAAAAGAGTCAATATGATGTGAGAGAGTAATAGAAACGGTATGAGGCGAGGTGTAAGAGATGGAGATAGTAAAAGCTAAGAGAATCAAAAGTAAGCAATTGAGAGTAAGAGAGTATGAGGTTCAGTGAGTATCAAGAGGTAATTTAAGTGAGTAACAAGAATAGAGATTGAGAGTCTGAAGAGTTTGGAACCAGAAATGAAGAAAGAGAACTCCTCTTTGCAGGAGTTACAAATTGTGTACAATGGTGGCTTTATAGCGATTACAACTTGCAAGGTATTAAACAAATCATAAGTACAAATCTACTAAACTAATATTATTGTGGGGTTTCTAATGGAGCAGGAGGATGCAGCCAAGGTGAATCTCGACCGAGGAGGAGTGAGTGGCAGAGGAGAGATGGGCACATGCGTTTGGTGAAAGTGTGTGAGGCTCATCCTCTTATGCACATGTGACTTTTACTCTATTTAATTCCAAACTTGCCTAAACTCTCTCCAGCGGTCTGATACCCTTTTAAACTTCAAATCTGCTTGAAGACTCAGCTGGACGAGTTCCCACTTGCCTTGACTTCAAGACACTCTAGGTTACTTGCACTCTAAGGTACGTACAAAGCAGTTCAAATCGCACGTTAGGATGCTTCATTTGCTTGCTTTCTGGTTTTGCTTGATCTCTCATCAGCTCAGTTTATTTATCTTCATTCCAACAGGTATGAGAGTAGCTGCTAGAAGGGCAGTAACAAGTAAATGGGTGTTCAATTAAGTTTTACCGATGGAAGAATAGAAATGTAGTCTAGGCCGGTGGCAGAGGGTTCACTTTCAGACATATGGTGAGGACTATGTTGAGACCTTTGCACCTGTGGCTAAACTACATACTATCAGGATTGTATTATCTCTAGCTGTGAATCTTGAGTGGGATTTGTGGCAAATGGATGTGAAAAATGCTTTTCTTGAGGAGAGTTGGAAGATGAAGTATATATGCATCCACCACAGTCTTGAACATCTAGTCAAGAAAGGTAATGTGCTGAGAGTTAAGAAAGCTATCTATGGTCTCAATGTGAGAATAAAGATTTATAGGTAGTTTATTGCTGGAAACTCAAGAAATCTGCTGGAAACTCAAGAACATGAAGAACAAAGAGAGAAGAGAGTGGTTGAGAAATTGAGAGAATTCCTTAGATTAATTCATTCTGGATGTTTACAATATATAGGCAACTTGCCTAACATAAAAGACAAGCAAAGAGTAAAATAAGCAAGAGGACAACCTGCTTGGTGGAGAGATAGTGAGGTCTGAACAAATCTGAATCTTATGCGAGAACATGTGATCTCCTTATTTAAATCCATTCAAACTCTTGCAGCTGGTCAACCAAACCAACGTCTCTTTGGCTCATGAGGCATGTCTTTGGGACGCAGGTTACCTTCCTTGACTTGCAATCCAAGCTAGGTTACAATAGGAGGTTATGCGGACAGACTTCACTTCTTCTCTTCAAGCGTGTGCTCATCTCTTCTTCATATCAACAGCATTTCTTCTTCATCTCAACACTCCCCTCAAGCTTGACTTTGGGAACCAGTCAAGCTTGGAATCATCGAACTTCCCTCATTAAAACCTTGATGTGCAAAACCCAGTGGGACAAAAACACACCAAGGAAAAAGAGTAGAAGTCTCCATGATAGGAAAGTCATTTAGATGTGAGTTCTATGAGTCCAAGCTTTGAATGGATGAACTCACAGACTTTGCTTGCTTGCTGCCTTTGTGAAAATGTCAGCCAGCTGGTCTTCACTTCTAGTGTAGCAAGGTAGGATGATTTGTTGCTCCACTGCTTGTCTCACTTTGTGGCAATCCACTTCTATGTGTTTAGTCCTCTCATGGAACATCTTGTTGGATGCTATATGAATGGCAGCTTGGTTGTCGCAGTGCATGGTGATAGGAGTTGTAGTCTCTATGCTCAAGTCTCTTAACAGGTTCCTGATCGAGATGAGCTCACTAGTAAGCTTCCTCATTGCTCATACTCTGCCTCGGCACTTGAACATGATACTATCTTACGCTTCTTGCTCTTCCAAGTGACTAAGTTGCCTCCAATAAAGGTCACGATTACCAGTAGTTGATCTCTATCAACCTTATCTCCTGCAATCTGCATCACAATATCCAGTGATCTCGGTGCTTCCATTGCATCCCATCCAAACTCCTTGACCTGGTGCTTCTCTTAGATATCTCAAGATCCTCTCCACCATATTCGAGTGATGTATCTTGGGTTTTGCATGTGTTGACTGACTTGATTAGCTGCAAAACACACATCTGAGTCTGGTGATGGTGAGGTAGATCAGCTTCCCAACCATTCTTCTATAGTGTTTGACATCTCCATAGGGTTTGTCTTCAAACTCCCCTCACCTTGATACTTTATAGCCATCTTCAAGTGGAGTCTTTGCTACTCTTGCTCCAAGATCACCTGCCTCATTCAGCAAATCAAGAGTGTACTTTCTTTGGGATAAGAACAGTCCTTCTTTGGATCTACATATCTCAATCCTAGGAAGTACTTTAACTCCCCAAGTCTTTGATATCAAAAGATGTCTTAAGGAAAGCTTTAGTCAAGTTGATACCTTCCTTGTCACTGCGGTGATGATAATATCATCCATATACCAGAATGACCACAATGCCTTGTTGGTTGGTTAGGGTGAAGAGGGTGTGATCAGCTTCAGACTTCACAAAACCTTTTCCATTGAGAGTTGTGCTCAGCTTTGTTGAGATGAAGCAATGAAAGACCAAGGAAGATCAAAGGAAGAGCATTGGCGCCAGCAAAGATAATTTGAATCTACCTTGGGAATCAAGGCAATCGTCTGGAGACTTGGGAACCAAGGAACTAATATGCAACTAATGTGCCTTATGAAATCAAAGTTGAAGAAGTCCAAGGTGATTAAATAATAGCTGGATGTCGGCAAGGCTGAAGATGAGCGTTGGAGTGGTGTGGACCACTTGGTCACATGCTGGTGCAGGCTGAAGAGAGCGTTGGCGTGCTGTCCCTTTCAAGCTCCACTCGCAGCTCTTCCTTCTCTTTGTTTATTCTTTTCTTTGTCTCCTTGTGTCCTGATTTGGTCTTTAAATATTGTTGTATGAGCTACTCTCTTTTGGAGCAATCAGGCTCTTTAGTTGCTTCACTCTCTCTCATGAATTCTCTTAACTCTCTCTTGTTCTTGCTGGTTTCCAGCAAATAACTCTCTTAAATCTCTTAATCTCACATGGTATCGAGCACTCCAGCTCTTGAGACCTAAATCTCACTATTCTAAACACATTCTTCCATAAATCTACTCATTTCCACTGTTTCTCTTTTATTCTCACCAACATTTTTTCTCTCTCACTGATTTGAATCAGATGGATATGGACAATGGGAAGGTGAAGGTAAAGGTTCAGTTGCTCTTAATGGAGTCAACTATCTACTGGTCAAGGCTAGTTAAGACAGCCTTAGAGGAGAAGGTCTTTGGTCTCATGTAGCTGAGAGGCAAGTCCTCAAACAAACCAGCCTAGGAGAGGATGGTAAAAGAAGTGGTGGTGGTGGCAATGGGATGGGGAGGATCTCATGGTGTTGACTATCATTCAAGGAAGCCTTGATACACCAATCTTGGAAGCTTACTCCTCTGTGAAACTTCAAGGAGCTATGGGATACTCTAAAGGTTTATGGTAACATTCTAACCTTAGTAGAGTATTTGAAGTGAAAGCCATTAACTCTCTCCCAGAGAGGACTCGGTTTACCAAACATTTTGGGAAGTTTAGAGCCTTATGGAGAGCTAGAGATGTTAAGGCCAGCTACTTTGATGATGCAAGTGTTCTAATGCAAGAAGAGAGCAAGACAAGGTCTTTGCCTCCTCACCTGCATCCAAGCTACAATGATCTGATTAAGCACATACTTTCGAGCTGAGAGTTACCCACTCTTGAAGAAGTGTCATGGTTCAAAGAGCAAAGGTCTGTGGATCTATTGGAGGAAAGAGCTTGTCCTGGAAACCAAGCTGAAGGTGTTGCAGCAAAGGGGTCTTACAAGGCTGAGAAGACAAGAAAGTGTGGGTTTGTGATCATTGCAAAGAAGGGTCATGGAAGAGACAAATGCTGGATCTGCATCCCCATCTCAAGCCTCGAAGTTCAGGACTCCTCACAATGATGCAAGAGCTCACTTCTCTGGTGAAATGGAGCCATCAGTTCCACACACACTGAAGAGAAGGCCGCGGCAACAAGCAGCTACAAAGCTATGAGTTCTGCGCATGGAGATTTCATGAAGTGCGAGATTGATGCAGCGATCAAAGCCCCAAGGAGAACTCTGGTAACACCCTTGGTATCTCTCAAATGCATGCATTGATGGTATATCTTTGAATGCTTGAGAATGCTCAGCTGTCTAAACCACTTGTGATTGATTACAGTGCTAGTCATCATATGATTAGTGACTTAGAACTGATTAGTAACATTGCTCCATGATGGGTCATGTAATGGTAGCTAATGGTGCAAAGGTTCTATTAAGGGAGTAGGAGATCTTAAACTATTTAACAAGGATTAAAGCCTTTTACATGCCTACATTCACCTCTAATTTGCTATCTGTTAAAGAGCCACCAATGACTTGAATTGCAATGTTATTTTCACTCTAATGAGGTTTATTTTCAGGATCTTGAGACTAGTAGGTTGCTGGGCAAGGTGTGACAAAGAGGCGACTTATACTTGCTCAAGGACACTAACACTCTTGATTTATCATTGCTTTAAATTCTATTCTGATTTCCCTAAGGATGTATTATGGCATGCTAGATTGGGACACCCCATTCTAGAGCTTTGAACATCATGTTGCCTAGTATCTTGTTTAAGTCTGATTGTGAAGCTTGTATCAGAAAGCATTGCAATCTGTTTTACAAGATCAAGTACTATTATGAGGCTGCTTTGATTTGATTCATTACGATGTGTGGACAGCCCTTGTGCCTCAGAGAACACATAAGTATTTTGTGACTTTTATTGATGAAAAATCAAAGTATACCTGGATCACATTGCTGCAATCTAAAGATAGGGTGTTAGAAGCTTTTATAAACTTCGAATCATGTAACTAACCATTACAATGCCAAGATCAAAATTTTTAGATCAGATAATGGAGGGAATATACAAGCCATTCTTTCAAACAACATCTGGAAACATGGAGTGATTCACCAAACCAGCTGCCCATACACACCTCAGCAAAATGGTGTAGCTGAGAGAAAGAATGCCACCTTATGGAGGTTGCAGAAGCATGATGTTCCACACCAATGTGCCAAAGAGGTTTTGGGGAGATCTGTCATGACAGCTTGTTATCGATCAATAAAATCCCCACAAAATCCTACAAGACCAGTCTCCACATGAGGTATTGAACAAACAAAAACCCTCCATTGATCACCTTGGTGTTGGTTGCTTGTGTTTTGTCTTGATTCCGGACAACAAAGAAACAAGCTAGAACCAAGGAGTACTAGAGCAATGTTCATTGGTATTCACCAAACCAGAAGGGGTATAAGTGCTATTCACGAAACCGAGGAGGGTTCTTATCTCACAGAGATGTGAAGTTTGCTGAGTACAAAGGCTATCATGATGAGAAGAGTTGGGAGGAAGTCAGAACTTGTCTCGATCAGCTTGAATAGGGCTGACAACTTGAGGAGAATCATGGAAAGTATTGGTATAAGCATACCAGTAGAGGCGCACACACCACCCACGAGGCCAAGACCATCACTCACGGATGCTGATGATGAGGCGACTCAGCTTCTCCTCTTGTTCTGAGGGGAATCAAACTGAACAGCAGCAACACCAAGAGGGTCAAGTTCAGTGTCTCATGATCGAAGGAGCAACAAAAGGTTCAGCGATGGAGGCGGGATGATGATGAACAGTCCATAAATGATGAGGAGCCAACAGAATCAGAACCTACCCAAGTTCAGCTAAGGAGAAGTACTAGAATCCGGTATCCTCCTTAGCTGGATGAACACAAGGGTGTACTACAATGCGGCGGTAGCTCATCTATACAAGCAGTGTGCTCCTTGGCTCGGTATCCTCAAGAACATCAGCGTTCATTGGAGAATTGGATCAGGAGTACATACCAAAGTCATATGATGAGGCTATGGCAATAAAAGAATGGAGAGAATCAGTAGGAGAAGAGATGGGTGCTATGGAGAAGAATGGAACCTGGTTTGAAGCTGAACTTCCCAAAGGCAAGAAGGCGGTGACCAGCATGCTGATATTCACAATAAAGTACTTAGCCAATGGGAAACCTGAGAGGAAGAAAACCAGGCTGGTAGCAAAGGCTACACTCAAGTGTATGGTGAAGACTATCTTGAAACTTTTGCACAGTGCAAAGCTACACACCATAAGGATCCTGCTCTCTGGCTGTGAATTTGGAATGGGATCTTTGGCAAATGGATGTGAGAATGCATTCTTACAAGGTGAACTAGAAGATGAAGTATACATCGCCCACCACCTGGTATGGAAAGCATGGTCAAACTGGTAATGTCTGAGGCTGAGGAAAGCAATATATGGTCTGAAACAATCTCAAGAGCACTGTACCACAAACTAAGCTCAACTTGAATGGAAGAGGATTTGTGAAATGAGAAGCTGATCACACCCTTTTACCTTAACCAGCCAGCAAGGGATCATTGTCATTCTCATCTATGTGGATGATATCATCATCCATGAGTGATAAAGAGAATCAACTCAACCAAGCTTTCCTTAAGGCAATTTGACATCGAGGACTTGGGAGAGCTCAAGTATTTCCAGGGATTGAGATGTGTAGATCAAGGAAGGACTGTTCTGTCCCAAAAAATACACCCTTGGCGTGTTAAAAGAAGCTGGTGACCTTGGTGGTAGAACAGCTAAAACACCACTTGAAGATGGGTATAAAGTGATGCGTGAGGGATTGAAGACAAGACATATGGAGATGTAAAGCACTATAGGAGGATGGTGGGAAAGCTGATATATCTCACTATCACAAGGCACGATATATGCTTTGCAGTCAACCAGTTAGCCAACACATGCAAGCTCCCAAGATGCACCATTGGAGCATGGTTGAAAGGATTCTAAGGTACTAAGAGAGCCGGGCCGAGGGGAATATGGATGGGATGCAATAGAAACCTGAGAGATAGTTGGGTATTGTGATGCTGATTGGGCAGGAGATAGAGTGGACAGAAGAGATCAACCACAGGGCTTGCACCTTCATTGGAGGCAATCTGGTTACTTGGAAGAGCAGAAGCAAAAGATAGTATCATGTTCAAGAGTCTGGCTGAATATAGAGCCATGAGGAAGCTGACCGGTGAGCTAATCTGGATCAGAAATCTACTTCATGACTTGGGCATAGAGACATCATCTCATCACCATGCGTGATCAGCAGCTACACATAGCATCCAACAGTGTCTTCCATGAGGACTAAACACATTGAGGTGGACTGCCACAAGGTCGGTGACGGATGGAGCAAGGATCATACTTCCATGTTATCTGAAGTGAAGATCAATTGGCTGACATTTTCACCAAAGCTGCTAGCATCAGGTTTGCGAGTTCATACACCCTAAGTTAGGACTCGTGGACCTCTCATCTCACATTCTTCCCTTCATGAAGTGTTCTCTTTTTCCTGGTGGGGTTTTGTCCCATGAGGTTTTACCTAGCTAAGTTTTTAATGAGAATGCTTCATGATTTCTAACTTGACTTGTTCCACATAGTCAAGCTTGAGATGTTGAGATGAAGCAATGAAAGACCAAGGAAGATCAAAGGAAGAGCATTGGCGCCAGCAAAGATAATTTGAATCTACCTTGGGAATCAAGCAATCCAGTCTGAGACTTGGGAACCAAGGAACTAATATGCAACTAATGTGCCTTATGAAATCAAAGTTGAAGAAGTCCAAGGTGATTAAATAATAGCTGGATGTCGGAAGGCTGAAGATGAGCGTTGGGTGGTGTGGACCACTTGGTCACATGCTGGTGAGGCTGAAGAGAGCGTTGGCGTGCTGTCCTTTCAAGCTCCTTTCGCAGCTCTTCCTTCTCTTTGTTTATTCTTTTCTTTGTCTCCTTGTGTCCTGATTTGGTCTTTAAATATTGTTGTATGAGCTACTCTTTTGGCAAGCAATCCAGGCTCTTTAGTTCTTCACTCTCATGAATTCTCTTAACTCTCTCTCTTGTTCTTGCTGGGTTTCCAGCAAATAACTCTCTTAAATCTCTTAATCTCACAAGCTTGTGATACCAGGCTCTTGGTGATTGCTAAAGCCATATATTGCCTTCTTCATCTCAGAACATTCCTGGTTTCACCATGTCTTGAACCGAGGAGGAAGTCGCATATACACTTCATCTTCAACTCTCCTTGTAGAAAGGCATTCTTCACATCCATCTGCCATAGATCCCATTCTAAGTTGACAGCAATTGATAGAAGAATCCTTATAGTATGCACTTTGCCACTGGTGCAAAAGTATCGGATAATCTTCACCATAGACACAGTGTATCCTCTTTTGCAGCCCTTGTCTTCTTCTCTCGGCTTTCCATTAGCTCCATACTTGATGGTGTATAGAATGACTTGTCTGCTCTCTTGCCTTTGGGAAGCTCAGTCTCAAACCATGTATCATTCTTGATCATAGCACCCATCTCATCTCCAACGATGCTCCCACTCCTCATGTTGCATAGCCTCTTCATATGATCTTGGAATGTATTCTGATCCAATTCAATGAATACTTGATGCTCTTGGATATTGGGCAAGGAGCATACTGCACTTATTGGATGAGCCCTTTGCTTCAGCATTGAAATATACTCTTGTGTTGATCGGTTTGATCGCGAGGTTTCTTGATCCTTGTACTTCTCTAATGCGGACCTGTATATCCTCACGAGGACTGAATCTTGTTGCCTTTCATCCTGATCATGAACTTCTCTATCATGAGCCTCGTGCCGATATCAGATTTATCGATTATCAGATTCATGTTGATTCCCCTTCGAGGATCGGGATGAATGGTTTCTGATTCCCCGATACATCAACTCCATTTTCATCAATCACATTTTCGGACCAGATGCAGCTTCGGTGTAAGTGCTCTTGTGTCCTGATTCCTTGAGGCATGTTAATACCAAGACCAATATCCTCAGAGATTGGTGGCATTGTCGATGGTTGAGGCGGATCCTTCAATTCATCCCAACTCTTTCCTCATAATACCCTTTGTTTCCAAAACTTCACATCTCTTGATATTAGAACTCTTCTTGCCTTTGGATCATAGCATTTATACCTTTTGTGTTGGAGAATAACCAATGAGCATAGCCTTTGAGCTTAGCATCGAAGCTTATTCCTCTGTTCTCACGGTACCGTTAAAGCAAATGCATCCAAACACTGCGCATGAAGTGATCGGAGATGGCTTGCTCTTGTTGAGGACTTCAAAGGAGAGGTCATTGAGGACTTTAGTTGGAGTCCTATTGATCAGGTAACAGCGGACATCACGGCATCACTCAAGAACCTCTTTGGGACATTCATGTGAAACATCATTGATCTAGCCACTTCCATCGGTGCTGTTCTTCCTCTCAACAACTCCATTTTCTGAGGTATAGAACAGCTAGTTTGATGAATAATCCCATGTTGTGCTAGGTATTGCTTGAATGCTTGACTTGTGTACTCTCCACCATTATCGACACGAGAATCTTCAACTTAGCGAAATGGTTGGCATGAGACTGAAAATTCTTGAAGGCTTCCAGACTCGTCCTTAGGCTGTATCAGTGTCACCCATGTGTGCTTGGACTTCTCATCAATGAAGGTGACAAAGTATTTATGATTTTCTCTGGACATACAAGGCAGTCCACACATCGAGTGAACCAGGTCGAAACACTTATCATAGATAGTGCTAGCCTTGGAAACGTCTGCAATGCTTCCCAAGATGCAAGCTTCACACTCATCATTCTTAAAGACCACTCCAGGAAGCATCAGATTTAAAGCTCTAGTATGAGGATGTCCCAATCTAGCATGCCATATGGTGCTCTCTGACTCGGTAGATGTACTGCCCATGCAAAATGAAGAAGCGGTCAGATAGCTTAGTCTTCGAAGATGATATAGTTCACGATGGCTGTGACCTTTTCAATAACATGCCTGTCTTTAAGTCTTGAAACTCAACCTCATCTCGATGCGAACAACGACAACTCAGATCAATTAGCCTTCCTCACGGATAGCAAATTAGATGTAAAGCGAGGCATATATAAAATGATTCCTATCAAACAACCTAAGGTTCACATCCCTTCTATCTTCACCTTATCACCATTTGCTATAATAACATTCCTGAGGCAGGCTGGATATCACTGATCAAGTTCTATCACTAATCATGTGATGGCTAGCTCTGAATCTATAATAATGGGTTTAGAGTCGAGAGTGTATACCAGCCTCCTTTGGTGAGATAAGGGCCTTGGCTGCTTTGATAAAGGAATCAAGGTCTCTTAAGTAATGGACCATCCTCCTCCATGTTCCTCCCGGTTGAATCTCGAGGCTTTCGATACATTGTTCTTCCTTGAATCACTTGGTGCTCAAACTCCTTGAGCTTAAATGTATTAGGCTTGCTTCTCAAGGAACATACATCTTCAATCGGAGCTTCCTTTCTCTAAGGAAATAATTTATCAGTTGTTGTAGGATGAATCGGGCTTATGAAATTTGAAGAACTTTGTCTTGCTCATACAGTTGGAGACTCTCCCATAGATTACCATTGTAAGATTATAAGAAGAAGGAATAGATTTGTGTTGCAGATTATGAGCAAGAGGATTTGAATCAGAGAGAGATAAAGAGAGAGGCTCAGAAGAGATGAATGACTAAAGAGGATATTTCCTTAGCTTAATTGGAACATGTTACAGCTATTTAAAGGCAAGACAGATCATAAGTTGCCATGAGAGAAACAATAAAACAATTAGAGATAGTACAATGAGGAATAAACAAATGGGAGAGTTCTGATCGTCGAGCGTTAAGCTGGAGTGAAAGTGACCTTTCCTGCGGTCTTCTCTCCTCGATTCTCCTTAATCCACGTGACACACCTAACGTCTCTCTCTCTCTTACTCTTGTGTCGACATGCTCCACACTCTCTAGCTCATTTAAATACTGTTTCCTCTTAGACTAAGTCTTTCTCTTGTCTTGCAAGCCACGGTAGGTTGAGTGATCACAACTTATGCGGACAGTAGTTCTTTGATCACACCCAAGCGTGTCTTGCCTTGCTCTCTTCATCAATGCCATCTATAGGTTCATGTCTGATATTGAATCTCTTATTTGCTTCATGTCAGCACTCCCCTCGAAGCTTGATAATAGGATTTGATCAAGCTTGGACACTATGAAGCATTCCCTCATTAAAACCTTTACTTGGAAAAACCACTTGGGATAAAAACAAGCAAAGGAAAAAAGTAGAATACTTCATGGTGAGAGAGATCAGTGACATGTGAGATCTATGAGTCAAGCTTAGGATGAATGAACTCACAGACCTTGATGCTTGCTGCCTTGGTGAAGATGTCAGCAAGTTGATCTTCACTTAGTATAGCATGGAAGGATCACTTGCTGTTCCGCTTGTCTCACACTTGCGATGCTACTTAATGTGCTTTGTCCTCTCATGAAAGACTGAGTTGGATGCAATGTGTATTGCAGCCTGGTTGTCACAATGCATAGTCATTGGTGTAGTGATTTCAATCCCAAGTCTTTCAGCAGTCCTTGATCCATATGAGCTCACTTGTAAGTTTTCTCATTGATCATGCTGCGCAGCACTTGAACAAGACACCACCTTCGCTTCTTGCTTTTCCATGTGACTAGATTCCCTCCAATAAAGGTTCAATAGCCTGTAGTTGATCTTCTATCCACTCATCTCCAGCGATCAGCATCACAATACCCCACAACCTCGGTGTTCTTGTTACCGCCATCCATACTCCGACCAGGTCTTTGCTCTTAAGTATCTCAAGATTCTCTCCACCATATTCGATGTATCTTGGGGGCTTGCATATGCTGGCTTACTTGGTTCACAGCAAAACACACATCTGGCGGTGATAGTGAGATAGATGAGCTTCAACCATTCTTATACTTCTTGACATCGGTGAAGGGAGTTGCATCATACTCCCCTCTCGCGACACCTTCTTAATGGTGTTTTGGCCTGTCTACCTCCAAGATCTCCTGCCTCATTTAAAATATCAAGTGTGTACTTCCTTTGGGATAAGAAGAGGCCCTCCTTGGATGGCACAATTCAATCCTAGGAAGTACTTTAACTCTCCGGTCCTTAATATCAAAGGCTGTTTTAAGGTAAGCTTTAGTTGAGGAGATACCTTCACGGTTATTACCGGTGATGATGATATCATCCACATACACCAAGATGACTACAATGCCTTGGCGCTGGTCAATGTGAAGAGAATGATCTGCTTGAGACTTCACAAAACCTCTCCCATTGAGTGTTGTGCTTAGTTTGTGGTACCAGGCTCTTGGAGATTGCTTCAAGCCATAGATAGCCTTCTTTAGTCTTAAGACATTTCCTGGCTTCACCATATCTTCTAGGCGAGGAGGTGGTCTCATGTAGACTTCATCTTCCAACTCTCCTTGAAGAAGGCATTCTTCATCCATCACGCCATAGATCCCACTCGAGGTTGGCGAGATAGGAGGATCCTTATAGTGTGCGAAAGCCATGGGTGCAAAGGTGTCAGATAATCTTCACCATAGACCTGAGTGTACCCTCTTGCCACTAATCTTGTCTTCCTTCTTTCTGGCTTGCCATCGGCTCCATACTTGATTGTATATAACGCACTGCTGGTTCTGCTTTCTTTCCTTTGGGAAGGGCTGTCTCAAACCATGTGTCATTCTTGATCATGGCTCCCATCTCATCTCCACTGATGCTCTCCATACCTCATGTTGCATAGCTTCTTCATATGTCCTTGGAATATATTCTTGATCCACTCACTGATGAATGCTTGATGCTCTTGGATAGTTGGCAAGCGAAAGCGGCAACGGTTGGATGAGCTCAGACTTCAGCATTGAAGTATACTCTTGTGTTGATCAATTTGAAGCTGGTCTCGATCTGGTGCTCCTTCTCAAGGGCTGTATCTGCTCAGTTCTGCTTCATTTCCATGGTCTGGCTCCTCCACTTGAATCTCATGTCTGAATCTGGTTGTATCTCATCTTGATCATGAACTCTTGAGTTGTCTTGAGTGGTAGAGCAGGCTGCTCATCATTTCCATTACCCCCTCATGATCGGATGAGGAACTTCCACATCTGCTTGCCTCTTCTACAGCTTGTGTGGGTTCTTTCCTGACCTTCTCTGGTTCCTTGGTGTGATGCCAAGCCTTTCCATGATTACTCTCAAGTTGTTGGCTCAATGCGAGGCAGATTGAGATAGATCCTGAGTTCTCCCCAACTCGCTCCTCATAATAGCTGTTGATTCTATGAACTTAACATCCACGGAGACTAACACTCTTCTAGTCTGCGGAACATAGCATTTGTACCCTTTCGATGTGTTGAGTACCCGATAAACATTGCTTTTGTTATACGGCCTCTAACTTGTTTCTGAGTTCTCCGGAACTAAGACAAACACACCCAAACGCATAAATGAGCTATATTAGGTTTAGTTTTGGTCAATTACCTCATATGGAGTGGCATCTTGAAGCACTCTAGTAGGTGTCGCGGTTGATAAGGTAAGTGGCATTGACGCATCTCCCAAAATCTTTTAGGCACATTACCATGGAACATCATGCTCTGGCTACCTCCATTAAGTGTCGTTCTTCCTCTCAGCGACACCATTTTGTTGAGGTGTGTAAGGACAACTTGTTTGTTGGATGATCCCATGTGCAGCTAGATGTTGTTTGAAGGCTGTGCTAGTGTATTCACCACCATTATCGATCTAGAATTTTAATCTTAACATTGAAATGGTTAGTGATATAGTTTTGAAAATTTTTAAAGCTTCTAGCACCCTATCTTTTGATTACCTTGAGTGATCCAAGTGTATTTAGATTTCTCATCTATGAAAGTCACAAAGTATTTATGTTGTTCTCTAGATGCACAGAGGCAGTCCACACATCGAATGGATTAAATCAAAGCAATTATCATAAATGGTCAGCGATTTAGGAAACACACTCTTACAATGCTTTCCTAAGATACAAGCCTCACAATCACTTTTGAAAGAGATGCTAGGCAACAGAATGTTCAAGGCAGAGAATGAGGATGTCTAATCTAGCATGCCATATTACATCTTTAGGGAATTGAGAAGCGAATTGAAATAACAAGATAAATCGAGGAGGTTGGTAGTGTCCTCAAGCAAATACAAGTCTCCTTGGTTACACCCTTGCCAAGCAACTTACTTGACTCAATATCCTGAAAATAAACTTCATTAGGAGTGAATGTAACATGGCAATTTAAATCATTTGTGGCCTTTTAGCAGAAACGGGTTTGAAGCAAAGGTGGGCATGTAGAATGCCTTAGATACTTTATCAAACAATTTCAATTCACCTATACCTCTTATAGGAATTTTATCACCATTTGCTATCATCACATTCCCTAATGCTGGTTTCACATTTTTAATTAAACTAGAATCACTAATCATGTGGTGAGGGGCCTTTTAGTCATAATCAATGGTCAGTATTTCTAAAAATGTTTCTAGAATTCTCCGGCTGATTAATGCATTGTGTGAAAAACCAAGATTTTAGGTATACGAGTTATCTTTCAAGGCCTTGATGAGACGCGATTATCTCATCCTGGTTGGTCCTTGCGTGGAGTACATTGATGTAGAGGCCATAGCACTTCCTCCACCATTATTATTAGAGCACAGCGAGCTTGGAGTCAGGTTCATTTCCATCAGTTGAGAGGTGGGCTCTTGCATCCTGAAAGCGTGGCTCCTTGAACTTGTTTGGCTTAAGGTGAGGGTGGAGAATCCAGCACTTGTCTTTCATGTGGCCTTTCTTCTTGCAATGCTCACATATCAAGACCTTCTTCTCATCCGCTTGTAAGCGCCTTGTTTGCCTTTGCTTCCTCAGCTTGGTGAGCCATAGTTAAGTCTCCTTTACTCCCAAACAGGCCTCTTGAGCCTTCCTCCTTCTGGATTTGAGCACATACTTCATCAGGTCAGGTAGCTTATCAGCTCTCGAGATGTGCTTAATCAGGCTTCCATAAGATGGGTTTAGAGTGGCAATAGCCCAAACACTTTGTCCTCTTCCGCCTTGTTAAGAGGGTGGCTGGATCAGTTGTGTGAGGTCTTAGTAACTCCAACTCTGCCCAAAGAGACCTGCTACTTGCGAAATGAGGTTGAAACTCCTCATCTCCTTGGCTGAGAGCATTGATGGCCCTTTTACTTCAAAAACTCTAGTAAGGTTGGAGACATTTCCATACACTTTGTAGAGTGTATCCTGACTGCTTGGTGGTCTCACGGTATGAGTAAGACTCCATAATAGCTGGTTCGAGGGAGCTAAGGAGGGCTGTGAGCACCATGAGATCTTCCTGACCCCATTTACCTTCATCGGTACCACCATCTCCTTTCCATCTTCTCCTTGGATAGTTTGTTTTGGAGCTGTTTCTGTTGAGACATGGCTCCATAAACCTTTTCCTCAAGGAAATCTTCACCATCCTGGCCCATAAAGGTAGTTAACTCCTTTAAGGTCACAGGAATGCTGAAGTCCGGTTGTTGTTGTTGTTGCTATCCATCTTTGCCTTCACTCGCCCGAGAACAAAGAACAGGAGAGAAGGATTTAAGAGATGGAGAAATTAAAACAGTAATTCTTGGAAGAAGAGTAGGTTCAAGCTTGTTGCTCGATACCATGTAAGATTATAAGAAGAATAGGTAGATTTGTGTTGCAGATTATGAGCAAGAGGATTTGAATCAGAGAGAGAGAGATAAAGAGAGAGAGCTCGAAGAGATGAATGACTAAAGAGGAACATATTTCCTTAGCTTAATTGAGAACATGTTACAGCTATTTAAAGGCAAGAGCAGATGAAGTTGCCATGAGAAAAAATAAAACAATTAAGAGATAGTACAATGAGCAATAAACAAATGGGAGAGTTAAATTAGTCAGGCACGTTAAGGCTGGAGTGAAAGTGACCTTTCTGGGTCTTCTCTCCTCGATTCTCCTTAAGTCCACAGTGACACTTCCTAGCGTCTCTCTTACTCTTGTGTCGACATGCTCCACACTCTAGCTCATTTAAATACTGTTTCCTCTTAGACTAAGTCTTTCTCTTGTCTGCAAGCCACGGTAGGTTGAGTGATCACAACATGCGGACAGTAGTTCTTTGATCACACCACAAGCGTGTCTTGCCTTGCTCTCTTCATCAATGCCTTATAGGTTCATGTCTGATATTGAATCTCTTATTTGCTTCATGTCAACAACCATAACCAGTTTGAAGACTCTCCCATAGATGCTTGGCGGTTTTAAAGTGTGAGTAAGCCTCAAAATTGATTAAATGAAGAATTATGAATGATCTCAAGTGTTAAGCGGTCTTCTTGAACCCACTTGTCTTCATTCTTCAGGTCATGTGCTGGTTCCTCCACTTGAGCCATCCTTTTGAAGCTTCAGCCTTTATAATATGGCTGTCCCAAAGTCCACTCCCCAAGGTAACTCTGGCAACTCTTGACCACACGGATAATTAGAACCCTCAGGTTCTTGGAATAAAATTCTTGACTCCATTTCCATGGCTGGTTTTCTTTTATCCATTGGACAAAGATAAAGGAACCAGAAAGGATATGAATCTAGAAATTGGAGAATATAATTTCAACGAGAGAAGAGTATAAGAACTTCAGTTAAATAAAAGAATTTATGGAAATAGAAGAAGGTCTGAGAGGATTTAAATCCAGCAAAGTGAAAACAAAGTCGAGAAAACAGAGTGAGAAAATAAGAGTGAATTTGGGAAGATATGAAGAAGCGAGAGGTCTCTCAGAGCTTAGAGCTCTGATACCATGTGAGAATAAGAGATTTATAGGTAGTTTATTGCTGGAAACTCAAGAAAGTACTGCTGGAAACTCAAGAACATGAAGAACGAGAGAGGAAGAGAGTGGATTTGAAATTGAGAGAGAGAGGAGAATAATTCCTTAGATTAATTCATTACGGATGTTTACAATATATAGGCAACTTACTTAACATAAAAGACAAGAAAGAGTAAAATAATAAGCAAAGGACAACAGCGGTGGAGAGAGATGGTGACAGTCTGAACAAATCTGAGATCTTATCAGAGAACATGTGATCTCCTTATTTAAATCCATTCAAACTCTTGCGGTGGTCAACCAAACTGAATGCGATCCGACCAGCCTCAACATGAGGGATTCAAAGATCAACAATGAACCAGCTAGGAGGAGAGATCAAGGCGGCCTGGGCTTCATGATGGACATGTCTAAGAAGTTGTTGGCTGAAGATAGACCTTTCAAGCCCAAGAAGTGGAAAGATAAACCAGCTTGGTTCACCAGCCTCTTTATGGATTATCCTTTGGGTTGAAAAAACCAATGATCTGAGATAAGTATTTGGAATATTTCCAAATATCTTATTATTTATTTTAGTAATTATATTAAGTTAGATAATTACCTTTTATTGTATTTTCTATATTTTAATGGTTTTCTATTTTAGTTAAGATTAGGGTTTTAGATCTAATGATTTATTATAAATAGTCATTCAAGCCTACAATTGTAAGGAGACATTCTTTAATAAAACTTAAGCTCTTGGCTTTATTTTCCGTCCTTTGGGGACCTTCTTTCATTGTTCACGTGGTGAGCAAGTTCCTTTGTCCTGATTAGGTAGCGTGAGCTTCATTACATCTAGACATGAGCGAGGCTTTGTGTCTCGGGGAGTTGCTAAACAACTCTAGAGCAGTCCATAGCTCTTTTGTGAAGATCACCCAGCGTCCTGGAGCTTCTCAAGCTCAAGGATCCTTCCATCATTCCTCAAGTGTGATTGGGACGAGGTCTTCTTATCCAAGGCGTACCATGTGGTATCAGAGCCACTTGGGGGTTTAGGGTTTGTTGATCTTCACCTAGGATCTAAATTCCATCATCAATCAGCAATCTTCAAAATATTCTCATAGAAAACAAGGAGATAAGGCTAAACACCAGCAACAAGGAAGAGAGTTGCAGAAAACCAGACCTTGATCTTTAGTGAACAGCAAGCTGGATGACTTAGCGGCAGATCTTCAATCGATCATGAGAAGCGTGGCAGCAAGCAAAGGTGGGAGAGATCTGACATAAAAGCGTCCAGGAGAGAATTTACTTTCTTTGGATCCGTTTGGCGCTGGTCAGGAGTTCCATCAGAGGCAAGAGAATATCCAGCTAGTTCTGAGCTATTAGCAAACAAGGTCTGCAAAACAGGAAACAAAACTTGTAAGCCATGCTCACAAAGCAGCTGAGAAGAAACGAGATTGCATCAGTGCTAAACACTCCTTGTCAGGAGACCATTCAATTATTCAACTACTGAGAAGAGGAGCAAGTACCAGTAGCTTTGGGTGGTCATATTCTTGACTAACTAAGGCTAAAGAAGAAGCGATGAGGCGAAGCGTGGTTCATAAGGAGTCATCTGAGACTTTGATTGAACAAGGTGGATTCATTAAATTTGCTTCGAATATTCACTGACCAGGCTTCTTGTTTGTGTTAGATTCAGTCTCATGGATCACTTAAAAGTTGTCAAAGAGCTGCACAACTTCATCTTTGAACCAGGAGGAAAGCTATGTGAGTTTAAGAGCAATAAGAACATTCTGGTGCAAAGAGCAACAACAGAGCTGTGCAGGCACGAAATATTCATCCTCAAGAGCAAGATTTGAGGTCAAATCCTTTAAAGGAGGAGGGAATAGTGTAGCTCTAATCAGCAGCAAAGGCAAGATAAAAGAGAAAGTATGAATTGCATCAACTACTTAAAGACTTGCAAGTTTGGCCTCACCATCCTAGACCAAGACACCACGTGATTCATACTGATATGAGGTCACGGAGAGCTTGTATCACACGCCATCAATGGTACAAGCAAGGGTATCCAGAGAAGAAAAGTTCAAAGCGATTTCTTCACTCTACAAACTGACTTGAGTTGGCTTGTAGACAAGTGTGGAAAGACCAGGGAAGACCCAATAGAGGAATGGGGCGGTCCTAGACTCAAGAGTGAGTATGGGGATCAATGTACACGACCTCCTGATCAGGAGAATCATGTCGAGGCGATTCACTTTGATTGGATCAAGTTGTGCTGAGAGATGACCAGAACTTACTTATTCTCGGTCATATGGGATTGGTTCGACCACGAGTGTGGAAGAAGGTTCTTAGTCGGTCATGAAGAGCCAGCATTACTGTCTGATATATCTTGTGTGCTAAGGGTCTTTACAAGTTGTGAGGAGCACAGTATGAATGTATTTATCTTAGAAGGTTGGTTGAGGACAAATCCTTTAAAGGAGGAGGGAATGGTGCGATCCTGACCAGCCTCAACATGAGGGATTCAAAGATCAACAATGAACCAGCTAGGAGGGAGATCAAGGACGGCCTGGGCTTCATGATGGACATGTCTAAGAAGTTGTTGGCTGAAGATAGACCTTTCAAGCCCAAGAAGTGGAAAGATAAACCAGCTTGGTTCACCGGCCTCTTTTATGGATTATCCTTTGGGTTGAAAAAGAAACCAATGATGCAGATAAGTATTTGGAATATTTCCAAATATCTTATTATTTATTTTAGTAATTATATTAAGTTAGATAATTACCTTTTATTGTATTTTCTATATTTTAATGGTTTTCTATTTTAGTTAAGATTAGGGTTTTAGATCTAATGATTTATTATAAATAGTCATTCAAGCCTACAATTGTAAGGGAGACATTCTTTAATAAAACTTAAGCTCTTGGCTTTATTTTCACGTCCCTTTGGGGACCTTCTTTCATTGTTCACGTGGTGAGCAAGTTCCTTTGTCACAGTAGGTAGCGTGAGCTTCGTGATACATCCTAGACATGAAGCGAGCTTTTGTGTCTCAGGAGTTGCTAAACAACTCTAGAGCAGTCCATAGCTCTTTGTGAAGATCATGGCGTCCACGGAGCTTCGAAGCTCAAGGATCCTTCCATCATTCCTCAAGTGTGATTGGGACGAGGTCTTCTTATCCAAGGCGTACCACAAACCCCCAACGTCTTTGCCTCATGAGGCATGTCTTTGGGGCCTTGGTTACCTTCCTTGACTTGCAATCCAAGCTAGGTTACAATAGGAGAGTTGTACGGACAGACTTCACTTCTTCTCTTCAAACTGTGTGCTCATCTCTTCTTCATATCAACACTGCCTTATTTCTTCTTCATCTCAACACTCAAGCAGTCTTCAAGGGCATGGTACAACAAGTTGAGCACCACACTGAATGGGAGAGGATTGGAAGTGGTGGATCATACTCTCTTTACCCGACCACACCATGCGGTATTATGGTGTTACTGGTGTATGTGGATGATATTATCATCACAGGAAGTGATAAGGAAGGAATCAAAGCTACAAAGGGTATCTTAAGGCAAGCTTTGAGATTAAAGACTTGGGAGAAATGAAATACTTTCTTGGGATTGAGATATGCAGATCAAAGGAAGGGTTGTTTATGTCTCAAAGGAAGTATGTAATTGATCTCTTGAAGGGAGCTGATGCATATGGAGGAAAGACAGCAAAATGCCAATGGAGGATGGTTACAAGGCTCCACGTGAGGGAGATAGAGGATAGCAAACCATTTCATGATCCTAAGCTTTACAGAAGCTTGTAGGAAGCTAATCTATCTTACCATTACAAGACCTGATGTGTGCTTTGCTGTGAATCAAGTGAGTCAGCACATGCAAGTTCTAAGGAGCACCATTGGAGAATGGTAGAAAGGATCTTGATGTATCTGAATGGGACTACTGGTCTTGGAGTTTGGATGGGATGTAACAAGAGTACTGAGGTTGTAGGCTCTTGTGATGCTGATTGGGCTGGAGGAGCGGAGGCAGGAAATCAACCACAGGCTATTGTACATTCATTGGTGGCAATCTTGTTACTTGGAAGAGCAAGAAGCAGAAGGTAGTATCTTGTTCAAGTGCTGAGGCTGAGTATAGAGCAATGCTGAAGCTTACAAATGAATTGGTGTGGATAAAGGGATTAGAAGCATTTGGAGATTATTCAAGCAACTCCAATGACAATGCATTGTGATAATCAAGCAGCTATCCACATTGCATCTAACTCAGTGTTCCATGAGAGAACAAAGCACATTGAGGTTGATTGTCACAAGGTGAGGCAGATGATGATACTTGGAGTGATTCTACCCTGCTATACTCGAAGTGAGGATCAGTTGGCTGATGTGTTTACGAAGGCAGCTAGGCAAAAGACAATGGAGTCCATTCATATCAGATTGGGGCTCATTGATCTTTGCCTAAGAGCTAGTTCATACACTCTCCGATCATGTGATTTCTACTCTTTCCTCATTAAGGTTTTGTCCCAATGGGTTTTCTTTAATGAGGTTTTAATGAGAAATCTCATGGTCATTCAAGCTTGACTTGTTTCACATGGTCAAGCTTGAGATGTTAAAGCTGAGCTGAGTGGAGAATAATGTAAGGGTTGTGATGTTGAGGAAAAGAGATAAGAATGATCTTGGTTCTTACTGTGGTAACTAAAATTACTGTGGTAAAGATAAGTTCTTGTGGTAAAAGAATACTTACCACAGTAACTATATCTTGGACACAGCCTTATCTGAGCCTTGTTGAGGAGGAGAGGAAGCACCTACAGTGCCAGAGGAAGAAGGAAGAAGCCATATTCCTCTTTGATGCTGGATGCTTTACATGCCTAAGGCTTCCCATTGGCTGCTTATCTCTTCCACTGGTTGACCTCACATGCTTTTCTTTCTTCCTTAGACTTTGTAAACCCTTTATATAGCGTGTCAGTCTCCATAGTAATAAGATGAGCGAAATGTTTCATTCTCTCTCTAGTCTCTCTCTCTCTTGTTCTTAATCTTTAATCTCTCAATCTCCATTTAATCACCAGATTATAATTAAATTCTCTCGGATCATAAAATCTCATTTTTATGTCAGATCTCTCCACCTTTGCTTGCTGCCACGCCTTCTCATGATCTGATTGAAGATCTGTTTGCTAAGTCATCCGGTTGCTGTTCACTAAAGATCAAGGTCTGGTTTTCTGCAACTCTCTTCCTTGTTGCTGGTTGTTTAGCCTTATCTCCATGTTTTCTATGAGAATATTTTGAAGATTGCTGGATTGATGATGGAATTTGTGATCCTAGGTGAAGATCAACAAACCCTAAACCCCAAGTGGCTCGATACCACATGGTGCGGCCTTGGATAAGAAGACCTCGTCCCAATCACACTTGAGGGATGATGGAAGGATCCTTGAGCTTGAAGCTCGGGGCGTTGGGTGATCTTCACAAAGAGCTATGGACTGCTCTAGAGTTGTTTAGCAACTCACGAGACACAGTGCGCCCTGCTTCATGTCTAGGATGTATCCGCGAGGAGCTCACGCTACCTACTGTGACAAAGGCGTGCTCACCCGTGAACAATGAAGGGAGGTCCCCAAAGGGACGTGAAAATAAAGCCAAGAGCTTAAGTTTTATTAAAGAATGTATGTCTTGTTAGAATTGAGAGAAAATGGTGAGAATAAAATGGAGAATAAGTTTAGAGAAGAGAATCACGGTTTAGTTTGGACCAGAAATCGCGAGAATCAAAGAGAGTCTTTGTATTTGTATAAGTGAGAATGATGGGATTATGGAGTGTTTGTGATCTACTGGTTTAATATGGACCAGAGACTATGAAGGATGGATGAAATTATAAGTGAGAGTATTGGAGAGTTTGTGAGAATAAGAGATTGAGAGAATAGAGTAACCAGAGAATGATTGAAGGAAAGATTTAACTAACACTTCAGAGAGTATGAGAGATTGAGAGACGTGAACGAGAGAATAAGTGAAGGAGTTGGCTCAATTCTCCTTAGAATTTTGTGGGTTACATGTGGGGCTTTATAGCCAAGTTACAAGACATTGCAAGCACAATAAACTACTAATAAAACAGGGAAACTTAAATAACTAATTTTGTAGGGAAAGAGAGATCGAGCAGGTTCAGAACTGGTTGGGTCAGACTGGTATGGCAGGTCCAGCATGAGAGAAAGTGGCTGGAGGAAGATGGCACATTCAGCTTGGTGTGATAGTGGCAGGTCAGTTGCTTCTCCAAAGCACACATGTGACTACTTCTTTCCAATTCAAACCAGCACCTTCCATTTGATTTCAAACCAAGTATCCTTAGGTTTCGGAGGTTTAGCCACGTCGAGAGTTTTCCAAACACCTTCCTTGCCTTGCAAGTCAGGTTAGGTCAAGTGGTGTATGGACAGCTTTCATCTTTCCTTGCAAGTCAAGTATGCTTGATCCAGATTGTATTCTTCAACCAGCTTTGCTTCTTCTTCTCTTTCTTTCATTATTCTAACACTCCCCTCGAGCTTGAACATAGAATCCTTGGGCAAGCTTGGAACTGAATAACTTGCCTCATTAAAAACCTAATTATAGGAAAAAGAGTACAAGCTATCGGTCACGGGGTTAGACAACTTTATTGGCAAGTATGGCACTTTCCTTGCTTCACACTTCAAATGGTTTCTCTTGAACATTCTTCTTATTTCACAGCTTGTCTCCCTTGCTTCTGGCTTCTTGCCTTCTTCTTGCGTTGAGATCAAGCCAAAATGTATTAGGGATGATAATGAGGAGTGTCTACCCTCATGGCTTTAACTTGAATCCCCCACTTCAATCCCTTTTTGAATGGCCTTGCAAAGTCACTTGTAGAAGGGGAACTTTGGAAATAGTTAGCTGCCATCTTTTAGATGAACTGCCTTCTCCTTGCACAGTAGGCGTCCCTTGTCATTACCACTTGTTTCCTTGCTTCAGCTTCAACAATGAATCATTGGCTTCTCATTTAACACCCCTCCTCAAGCTTGACCTGAGATTGAGAATATATGGTCAAGCTTGTATTGAGATGAAGAACCAAAGAGAAGGAGATGCATTGACAAGAGAGATAAAGAGAAGATCAGAGGCTGAGGTTACTTGAGAGAGAAGACATTCCGTACAGTCTTGGATCACAAGTAACTCTGCCTAACGCTTGGGAGACAAGGAGTGATGTGAGCTCGTCCATAATGTCTTTAGATACTTAGAAAAACGTTGGAGAGGAGTTTGGCAAGATCTGAATTCAAAGCTGGAAGAGTCACATGTTACGGAATAGGAGAAGAGCTGTTAGGTCTGTCACTCTCAAGGCAACGAGAACGATTTAAATAATGTTTCCTTAGTTTATTATTTGTGTCACTGTCCCTTCTCTCTCTGGTTTCTCTATATATGTAATGTGCAAGCTAAGAAATAAAATTAAGGAGAATGAATCTCCCATTCGGATACTCTCTCTCTCAAATTCGTCACTCTCTCTCTCCTCATTCTTCATGCTGTCCGAAACTAATCCTCTTGTTCTTACTCTGTTCCTCACTGTTCTTCACCCAAATCTTACCTAAACTCATCTATTCTCCTCACAATTTCACAATTCTAACATGGTATCGAGCTCTAGCTCTAACCTCTTTAAAGTCCATAAAATCCATTACGTTCTTGTTCTTCCATTCCTCACGTTTTCCGGTTACTCTGTTTTCCAGATACTCTGTCCTCCTGTTTTAGTCTCAAAATCCTTTGTTCTCTTCATTCTATTATCAGGTATCTTCGTAGAGCTTCAAGCTCATACACTCTGGTTATTCAAAAAAAAAACATCCTTCCTGTTTCTAGTTTGAAAATTTCTGTGTTCTTCATTCTATTATCCGATGGGTAAAAGAAATTCAACCATGGAAATAGAAAGGAGAAGCTTGATTCCAGTGACCCTTGAGGGGTCTAACTACTTGGTATGGTCAAGATTGGCCAGAGTTACCTTGGGAGGTCATGGACTTTGGGACAGCCACATCATGAAGGCTGAAGCTTCAAAAAGATGACTCGAAGGATAGTCAGGCAAGTGGCCTGAAGAATGAAGACAAGTGGGTTCAAGAAGATATGTTAACACTTGAGATCATTCAGAGTTCTCGGTATCAATCACGGAAGCTTACTCACATTGTGAAAGTGCCAAGGAGCTGTGGGAGAGTCTACAAAAGTTTATGGAAATGCCTCCAACCTGAGCCAGGTCTTTAAAGTTAAGCAACTTATCAACAACCTGAGCCAAGATGAAATGGAGTTTAATCAGTTCTTTGGCAAGTTCAGCAGTTTATGGGCAGAACTTGATGTTGAGACCAAGCTCAGTAGATCCAGAAGTTCTGAGAGAAAGACAAGAGCAAGACAGAGTTTTCAGTCTGCTCCTGGCCTGAACCCATCCTACAATTCTCTAATCAAGCATATACTAAGAGGAGAAAGGCTACCAAGCTTAGAAGATGTGTCTTTGTTGGATTCAAAGAGAACATTGCGCACAGTCTCTTTAAAGAAGAAAGGAAGGTAGTTCCCCTGTGAGGAATATGCTTGATCAGAAGAGGCATAAAAGAAGTTAAGGAAAGCCCTTAAGGTCAGAAGAGACAGGTATATGAGAAGATCAAGTCAAGCATGACTGCCCTCACTAAAGTTGTTGAGCGGGAAGCTGTGAATGGCTTGTCTATGTACTCAGCTCTCACCACTGAGTCTAATGAAGGAGGAAGTTGGAACCATGCAATGATCAAAGATGGTCCCATAAAAGTTAGTGATATTGAGCCACCGATCAAAGCAGCCAAAGCTATTATCTCCATAAAGCGATCGGTACACATTCCCTTGTCTCTAAGCCAATCATAATAGATTCGGAGCTAGTCATCATATGATTAGTGATAGGAATCTTATTACTGATATTAGACCTGCCTTAGGGAATGTTACTATAGCAAATGGAGATAGGGTGAGGATAGAAGGAATAGGAAACCTTAAGTTGTTTGATAGGAATCCAACGCCTTCTATATGCCCGGTTTTGCTTCTAACTTACTATCAGTGAAAAGGCCACTGTTGACCTGAATTGTCAGGTGGTTTTAGGCCTAATGATGTCGAGTTTCAGGACCTTAAGACAGGGAAGGTGATTGGAGAAGGCAACAGCAAAGATGGTTTATACCATCTCCAAAAGACTAAGCTTTCTTACTCTTCTCATTCTGCTCCTTTATGCATGACCAGTACTAATCTATGTGATAGCACTACTTGGCATGCTAGATTAGGTCACCCACACTCCGTGCATTAGGACTCATGATGCCTGATATGTCCTTTAGTCATCTGGAATGTGAAGCATGCATCTTAGGAAAGCATTGCAGATCGTGTTTCCGGCATCGGTAACAATCTATGAAAAATGTTTTGACTTAATTCATTCTGATGTTTGGACCTCTCCATGTCTATCTAGAGATAATCACAAGTATTTTGTCACATTTATAGATGAAAAATCTAAATATACTTGGATTACATTGCTCCCATCTAAGGATCGTGTGTTAGAGGCATTTATGAACTTCCAATCTTATGTCACTAACCATTTTAAAGCTAATGTGAAGGTACTAAGGTCAGACAATGGAGGAGAGTATACAAGCCATGCTTTCAAGAGTTATTTGGCACAACATGGCATAGTTCACCAAACAAGCTGTCCTTATACACCACAGCAAAATGGAGTGGCTGAAAGAAAGAATAGGCATCGATGGAGGTTCTAGATCAATGATGTTTCATGCAAATGTTCCTAAGAGATTCGGAGTGATCTGTGGTGACAGCATGCTATCGATCAACAGGATCCCCACCAAGGTGCTGAAGGATATTTCTCCTTATGAAGTGCTGAATCAAAACAGACCATCTATTCATCACCTTAGAGTGTTTGGATGTGCCTGCTTTGTGCTAATACCAAGGGAGCAAAGAGACAAGCTAGAAGCAAAGAGCATGAAGTGTATGTTCATTGGCTATTCCCCCACACAGAAAGGATACAAGTGCTACAATCCTGAAACAAGAAGAGTACTTGTCTCTAGAGATGTAAAGTTTATGGAAGAAAAATGGTTCTATGCTGAGAAGAATTGGGATGACCTCAAGGATCTGTCTCAAGCATCAGACAAAGCCAATAACCTGAGGATAACTATGGAGAATCTTGGAATCAGTCTATCACCCTCAAAGGAGGCGCCTAGGGAAGCTTCTCCACAACCTGAGGACACTCACCCTGATCTGAAGGGGCAATGAACAAGAACCAGAACAGCAACAAGGTTCAAATGTTCATGATCGAGGAGAGTGCACAAGATCAGGAGACTACCCAAGTTCATGAACAAGAAGAGGAGCAAGAGGAACCAGCTCAGGTTCAACCTTTGAGAAGAAGTACAAGGGTACGGAAAGATCCTTCTAACTGGGTTAATACAAGAGTTTACTTCAACAGTCAAGCAGTAGCTCATCCCACTTCAGCAGTATGCTCCTTTGCTCAATTCCCATGTGAGCACCAAGCTTTCATTGTGGGTTTAGATGAGGCGTATGTACCAAGATCATATGAAGAAGCAATGGAGCTTGAGGTGTGGAGAAACTCAGTTGGAGATTGTGAGATTAAGAGATTTAAGAGAGTTATTTGCTGGAAACCGAGCAAGAACAAGAGAGAGAGATAAGAGAATTCATGAGAGAGAGTGAAGCAACTAAAGAGCTCGTTGATTGCTTGCCAAAAGAGTAGCTCATACAACAATATTTAAAGACCAAATCAGGACACAAGGAGACAAAGAAAAGAATAAACAAAGAGAAGGAAGAGCTGCGAGTGGAGCTTGAAAGGGACAACGCATAGCGTCTCTCTTCAGCCTGCACCAGCATGTGACCAAGTGGTCCACACCACTCCAACGTTCATCTTCAGCCTTGCCGACATCCAGCTATTATTTAATCACCTTGGACTTCTTCAACTTTGATTTCATAAGGCACATTAGTTGCACATTAGTTCCTTGGTTCCCAGTGCATGCGGATTGCCTTGATTCCCAAGGTAGATTCAAATTATCTTTGCTGGCGCCAATGCTCTTCCTTTGATCTTCCTTGGTCTTTTATTGCTTCATCTCAACACTCCCCTCAAGCTTGACTATGTGGAACAAGTCAAGCTTGGAAATCATGAAGCATTCCCTCATTAAAAACTTAGCTAGGTAAAACCTCATGGGACAAAACCCGGCTAAGGAAAAGAGTAGAACACTTCATGAAGGGAAGAATCAGTGAGATGAGAGGTCCACGAGTCCTAACTTAGGGTGTATGAACTTCGCAAACCTTGATGCTAGCAGCTTTGGTGAAAATGTCAGCCAATTGATCTTCACTCCTTGTATAACATGGAAGTATGATCCTTTGCTCCACTGCGACCTTGTGGCAGTCCACCTCAATGTGTTTAGTCCTCTCATGGAAGACACTGTTGGATGCTATGTGTATGGCTGCTTGATTATCACAGTGCATGGTGATAGGAGATGATGTCTCATGCCCAAGTCATGAAGTAGATTTCTGATCCAGATTAGCTCACTGGTCAGCTTCCTCATGGCTCTATATTCAACTACGCACTTGAACATGATACTATCTTTTGCTTCTTGCTCTTCCAAGTAACCAGATTGCCTCCAATGAAGGTGCAGTAGCCTGTGGTTGATCTTACGTCCACTCTATCTCTGCCCAATCAGCATCACAATACCCAACTATCTCGTAGCTTCTGCATCCCATCCATATTCCTGTCACGGCCTCTCTTAGGTACTTTAGAATCCTTTCAACCATGCTCCAATGGTGCATCTTGGGAGCTTGCATGTGTTGGCTAACTTGGTTGACTGCAAAGCATATATCAGGCCTTGTGATAGTGAGATATATCAGCTTTCCCACCATCCTCCTATAGTGCTTTACATCTCCATATGTCTTGTCTTCAATCTCCCCTCACGCATCACTTTATACCCATCTTCAAGTGGTGTTTTAGCTGTTCTACCACCAAGGTCACCAGCTTCTTTTAACCGTCAAGGGTGTATTTCCTTTGGGACAGGAACAGTCCTTCCTTGGATCTACACATCTCAATCCCTAGAAATACTTGAGCTCTCCCAAGTCCTTGATGTCAAATGTTGCCTTAAGGAAAGCTTTGGTTGAGTTGATTCCCTCTTTATCACTGCCTGTGATGATGATATCATCCACATAGATGAGAATGACAATGATCCCTTGCTGGCTGGTTAAGGTAAAAGGGTGTGATCAGCTTCGATTTCACAAATCCTCTTCCATTCAGTGTTGAGCTTAGTTTGTGGTACCAGGCTCTTGGAGATTGTTTCAGACCATATATTGCTTTCCTCAGCCTCAGCACATTACCAGGCTTGACCATGCTTTCCATACCAGGTGGTGGGCGATGTATACTTCATCTTCTAGTTCACCTTGTAAGAATGCATTCTTGACATCCATTTGCCAAAGATCCCATTCCAAATTCACAGCCCGAGAAAGCGGGATCCTTATGGTGTGTAGCTTTGCTACTGGTGCAAAAGTTTCAAGATAGTCTTCACCATACACTTGAGTGTAGCCTCTTGCTACCAGCCTGGTTTTCTTCCTCTCAGGTTTCCCATTGGCTAAGTACTTTATTGTGAATATCAGCATGCTGGTCCTGCCTTCTTGCCTTTGGGAAGTTCAGCTTCAAACCAGGTTCCATTCTTCTCCATAGCACCCATCTCTTCTCCTACTGATTCTCTCCATTCTTTTATTGCCATAGCCTCATCATATGACTTTGGTATGTACTCTGATCCAATTCTCCAATGAGCGCTTGATGTTCTTGAGGATACTGAGCCAAGGAGCACACTGCTTGTATAGGATGAGCTCTTGCATTGTAGTACACCCTTGTGTTCATCCGGTTAGAAGGAGGATACCGGATTCTAGTACTTCTCCTTAGCTGAACTTGGGTAGGTTCTGATTCTGTTGGCTCCTCATCATTTATGGACTGTTCATCATCATCCTGCTCACTGCTGAACCTTCTTGCTGCTCCTCTTGATCATGAGACACGAACTTGGACCCTCTTGGTGTTGCTGCTGTTCAGTTTGATTCCCCCTCAGGAACAAGAGGCTGGAAGCCTCATCATCAGCATCGGTGAGTGGTCTTGGCCTGTGGGTGGTGTAGGTGCGCTCCTCTCTTGGTATGCTTATACCAATACTTTCCATGATTCTCCTCAAGTTTGCCGCCATCTGGCTGATTGAGACAAGTTCTTGACTTCCTCCCAACTCTTCTCATCATGATAGCCTTTGTACTCAGCAAACTTCACATCTCTAGAGATAAGAACCCTCCTGGTTTCTGGTGAATAGCACTTATACCCCTTACGGTTTGGTGAATACCCAATGAACATTGCTCTGGTACTCCTTGGTTCTAGCTTGTTTCTTTGTTGTCACGGAATCAAGACAAAACACAAGCAACCAAATACCGAAGGTGATCAATGGAGGGTTTTGTTTGTTCAATACCTCATGTGGAGACTGGTCTTGTAGGATTTTGGTGGGGATTTTATTGATCGGATAACAAGCTGTCATGACAGCATCTCCCAAAACCTCTTTGGCACATTGGTGTGGAACATCATGCTTCTGCAACCTCCATAAGGTGGCGATTCTTTCTCTCAGCTACACCATTTTGTTGAGGTGTGTATGGGCAGCTGGTTTGGTGAATCACTCCATGTTTGGCCAGATGTTGTTTGAAAGAATGGCTTGTATATTCCCTCCATTATCTGATCTAAAATTTTGATCTTGGCATTGTAATGGTTAGTTACATGATTACGGAAGTTTATAAAACTTCTAACACCTATCTTTAGATTGCAGCAATGTGATCCAGGTATACTTTGATTTTTCATCAATAAAAGTCACAAAATACTTATGCTGTTCTCTAGAGGCACAAGGGGCTGTCCACATCGAATGAATCAAATCAAAGCAGTTCTCATAAATAGTACTTGATCTTGTAAAACAGATTTGCAATGCTTTCCTAGGATACAAGCTTCACAATCAGACTTAAACAAGATACTAGGCAACATGATGTTCAAAGCTCTAGAATGGGGTGTCCCAATCTAGCATGCCATAATACATCCTTAGGAAATCAGAAATAGAATTTAAAGCAACAGATAAATCAGTAGCAAGCTTAGTGTCCTTGAGCAAGTATAAGTCAGCCTTTGTCACACCTTTGCCCAGCAACCTACTAGTCTCAGTATCCTGAAAATAAACCTCATTAGGAGTGAAAATAACATTGCAATTCAAGTCATTGGTGGCTCTTTAACAGATAGCAAATTAGAGGTGAATGTAGGCATGTAAAGGCTTTAGAATCCTTGTTAAATAGTTTAAGATCTCCTACTCCTTAATAGGAACCTTTGCACCATTAGCTACCATTACATGACCCACTGCTGGAGCAATGTTACTAATCAGTTCTAAGTCACTAATCATATGATGACTAGCACCAGAATCAATCACAAGTGGTTTAGACAGTTTTGAGCATTCGAAGCATTCAAAGATATACCATCAATGCATGCATTTAGAGATACCAAGGGTGTTACCAGAGTTCTCCTTGAGGGCCTTGATCAGTGCATCAATCTCAGACCTCTTGATGAAATCTCCATGCGCCAGAACTCATAGCTTTGTAGCTGCTTGCTGCTGACCTTCTCTTCGGTGTGTGTGGAACTGGATGGCTCCATTTCACGAGAGAAGTGAGCTCTTGCATCATTGTGAGGAGTCCGAACTTCGAGGCTTGAGATGGGGATGAAGGATCCAGCATTTGTCTCTTCCATGACCCTTCTTCTTGCAATGATCACAAACCCACACTTTCTTGTCTTACGCCTTGTAAGACCCCTTGTTTGCAACACCTTCAGCTTGGTTTCCAAGGACAAGCTGGCTCTTTAGATCCACAGACCCTTGCTCTCTTTGAATCTGAGCACACTTCTTCAAGAGTGGGTAACTTCTCAGCTCAGTATGTGCTTAATCAGATCATTGTAGCTTGGATGCGATGAGGAGTAAGGCAAAGACCTTGTCTTGCTCTCTTCTGCGTTTGAACATCACTTGATGCCGGCCTTAACATCTCTAGCTCTGCCCATAAGGCTCTAAACTTCCCAAAATGTTTGGTAAAGTCCGAGTCCTCTTGCTGGAGAGAGTTAATGGCTTTCTTCACTTCAAATACTCTACTAAGGTTAGAAATGTTACCATAAACCTTTTGTAGAGTATCCATAACTCCTTGGAAGTTTCACAGATAGGAGCTTCCAAGATTGGTGTATCAAGGCTTCCTTGAATGATAGTCAACACCATGAGATCCTCTGATCCCATTTGCCATCAACAGCCGCCACCACTTCTTTACCATCCTCTCTAGGCTGGTTTGTTTAGAGGACTTGCCTTCAGCTACATGAGACCAAAGACCTCTTCCTCCTAAGGCTGTCTTAACTAGCCTTGACCACAGTAGATAGTTGACTCCATTGAGAGCAACTGGAACCTTCACCTTCACCTTCCCATTGTCCATATCCATCTGGATTCAAATCAGTGAGAAAGAAAAGATTGTTGGTGAGAATAAAAAGCAGTGGAAATGAGTAGATTTGCGGAAGAATGTGTTTAGAATAGTGAGATTTAGGTCTCAAGAGCTGGAGTGCTCTGATACCATGTGAGATTAAGAGATTTAAAGAGTTATTTGCTGGAAACCGAGCAAGAACAAGAGAGAAAGAGAATTCATGAGAGAGAGTGAAGCAACTAAAGAGCTGTTGATTGCTTAAAGAGTAGCTCATACAACAATATTTAAAGACCAAATCAGGACACAAGGAGACAAAGAAAAGAATAAACAAAGAAGGAAGAGCTGCGAGTGGAGCTTGAAAGGGACAACTGCATAGCGTCTCTCTTCAGCCTGCACCAGCATGTGACCAAGTGGTCCACACCTTCAACGTTCATCTTCAGCCTTGCCGACATCCAGCTATTATTTAATCACCTTGGACTTCTTCAACTTTGATTTCATAAGGCACATTAGTTACATTAGTTCCTTGGTTCCCAAGTAAATGGATTGCCTTGATTCCCAAGGTAGATTCAAATTATCTTTGCTGGCGCCAATGCTTCCTTTGATCTTCCTTGGTCTTTTATTGCTTCATCTCAACAGAGATGAGATAAAGGCCATGATTACCAATGATACTTGGTATGAAAGTGAACTCCCAAAGGGCAAGAAAGCTGTGTCAAGCAAGTGGGTGTTCACTATCAAGTTTCGACCAAATGGCAAGGTGGAGAGGTGCAAAACAAGACTGGTTGCAAGAGGCTTCATTCGACATATGGAAGGATTATGTTGATACATTTGCACCAGTAGCCAAGGCATACAATCCGTATCCTCCTATCACTTGCAACAATGTGTTTAGAATAGTGAGATTTAGGTCTCAAGAGCTGGAGTGCTCTGATACCATGTGAGATTAAGAGATTTAAGAGAGTTATTTGCTGGAAGCCGAGCAAGAACAAGAGAGAGAGATAAGAGAATTCATGAGAGAGTGAAGCAACTAAAGAGCTCGTTGATTGCTTGCCAAAAGAGTAGCTCATACAACAATATTTAAAGACCAAATCAGGACACAAGGAGACAAAGAAAAGAATAAACAAAGAGAAGGAAGAGCTGCGAGTGGAGCTTGAAAGGGACAGCATAGCGTCTCTCTTCAGCCTGCACCAGCATGTGACCAAGTGGTCCACACCACTCCAGCGTTCATCTTCAGCCTTGCCGACATCCAGCTATTATTTAATCACCTTGGACTTCTTCAACTTTGATTTCATAAGGCACATTAGTTGCACATTAGTTCCTTGGTTCCCAGTGCAATGCGGATTGCCTTGATTCCCAAGGTAGATTCAAATTATCTTTGCTGGCCAATGCTCTTCCTTTGATCTTCCTTGGTCTTTTATTGCTTCATCTCAGAGAGATGAGATAAAACCATGATTACCAATGATACTTGGTATGAAAGTGAACTCCCAAAGGGCAAGAAAGCTGTGTCAAGCAAGTGGGTGTTCACTATCAAGTTTCGACCAAATGGCAAGGTGGAGAGGTGCAAAACAAGACTGGTTGCAAGAGGCTTCATTCCGACATATGGAGAGGATTATGTTGATACATTTGCACCAGTAGCCAAGCTGCATACAATCCGTATCCTCCTATCACTTGCAACAAATTTAGAATGGGGATTGTGGCAGATGGATGTCAAGAATGCTTTTCTTCAAGGAGGCTAGAAGATGAGGTCTATATGCATCCACCTCACAGTGCAGAAAGCTGGTAAAACACGGAAATGTTCTAAGACTCAAGAAAGCAATTTATGGACTGAAGCAATCTCCAGAGCATGGTACCACAAGTTGAGTACTACACTGAATGGAATGATAATTTGTAAGAAGATTAAGGAAGATTTGTGAAGAAGAGTAAGAAGATTAAGAACAAGAAGATGAGGCGATTAGAATCCAGAGAGTTGTGAGGAGTGAGAGAAACATATTTTCTTGTATTGATTTAGGAACCTATTACACACTATTTAAAGAGCAACAAGCTCATGAAGTGGGCCTGAGAAGTAATAAACAATTGAGAGAAAGTACAATGCAAGGAATAAACAAATAAGAAGATCGGCGGCTGGCTCGTCCAGCCATGGTGAAAGTGACTGGTCTGCGGCTCTCCCCTCTTCTTTCTTCACGTGATTCTTCTCTCTCAGTGTCGACTTCTTCTTCATTCTTGATTGATTTAAATGCCTTTCCTGGTCGAGTATTTCACTTGCCTTGCAAGTTACTCTAGTCATTCTTTGACCATGCGGACGACATCCATTTGATCACTTCACCAACCTTGTATTCCCTTGCATTCTCTGCGTGTGTCTCTTTAATGATGTAATAGGCTTCTCATTATTTGCTTCATGTCAACACTCCCCTCGCTTGACCATAGAGATTGGTCAGGCTTGGAAACCATGAAGCATTCCCTCATTAAAACCTTTACTTGGAAAAACCACTTGGGATAAAAACCAAGCAAAGGAAAAGAGTAGAACACTTCATGGTGAGAGGATCAGTGACATGTGAGATCTATGAGTCCAAGCTTAGGATGAATGAACTCACGACCTTGATGCTTGCAGCCTTGGTGAAGATGTCGACAAGTTGATCTTCACTACGGTATAGCATGGGAGGATCTCTTGCTGTTCCACTGCTTGTCTCACCTTGTGGCAGTCTACTTCTATGTGCTTTGTCCTCTCATGAAAGACTGAATTGGATGCAATGTGTATTGCGGCCTGGTTGTCACAATGCATGGTCATTGGTGTGGTGATTTCAATCCCAAGTCTCTTAGCAGTCCCTTGATCCATATGAGCTCACTTGTAAGCTTTCTCATTGATCATACTCTGCCTCGGCACTTGAACAAGACACCACCTTCGCTTCTTGCTCTTCCATGTGACCAGATTCCTCCAATAAAGGTGCAATAGCCTGTGGTTGATCTTCTGTCCACTCTATCTCCAGCGAATCAGCATCACAATACCCCACCTCGGTGCTCTTGTTACCGCCATCCATACTCCTGACCAGGTGCTGTTCTTAAGTATCTTAAGATTCTTTCCACCATGTTCGATGATGTATCTTGGGGGCTTGCATATGCTGGCTTACTTGGTTCACTGCAAAGCACACATCTGGCCTAGTGATAGTGAGATAGATGAGCTTCCCAACCATTCTTCTATACTTCTTGACATCAGTGAAGGGAGTTGCATCATACTCCCCTCTCGCAGCACCTTGTAACCTTCTTCTAATGGTGTCTTGGCCTGTCTACCTCCAGAGATCTCCTGCCTCATTTAAGATATCAAGTGTGTACTTCCTTTGGGATAGGAAGAGGCCCTCCTTGGATCGGCACAATTCAATCCACAGGAAGTACTTTAACTCTCAAGTCCTTAATATCAAAGGCAGGTTTTAAGGAAAGCTTTAGTTGAGGAGATACCTTCTGGTTACTACGGTGATGATGATATCATCCACATACACCAAGATGACTACAATGCCTTGACTGCTGGTCAGAGTGAATAGAGAATGGTCTGCTTGAGACTTCACAAAACCTCTCCATTGAGTGTTGTGCTTAGTTTGTGGTACCAGGCTCTTGGAGATTGCTTTAAGCCATAGATGGCCTTCTTTAGTCTTAAGACATTTCCTGGTTTCACCATATCTTCTAGACCAGGAGGTGGTCTCATATAGACTTCATCTTCCAACTCTCCTTGAAGGAATGCATTCTTCACATCCATCGCCATAGATCCCACTCGAGATTGACAGCAAGTGATAGGAGGATCCTTATAGTATGCAGCTTAGCCACTGGTGCAAAGGTGTCTAGATAATCTTCACCATAGACCTGAGTGTATCCTCTTGCCACTAATCTTGTCTTCCTTCTTTGGCTTGCCATTGGCTCCATACTTGATTGTATATAACAGCACGCTGGTTCTGCTTTCTTTCCTTTGGGGAGAGCTGTCTCAAACCATGTGTCATTCTTAACCATTGCTCCCATCTCATCTCCAGCTGATGCTCTCCATTCCTCATGTTGCATAGCCTCTTCATATGTCCTTGGAACATATTCTTGATCAATTCACTGATAAATGCTTGATGCTCTTCGGATAATGTGCAAGCGAGCAAACAGCACTGGTTGGATGAGCTACAGCCTCAGCATTGAAGTATACTCTTGTGTTGATCCAATTTGAAGCTGGTCTCCTGATCCTTGTGCTCCTTCTCAAGGGCTGTACTTGCTCAGGTTCTGCTTCATTTCCATGGTCTGGCTCCTCCACTTGAATCTCGGTGTCAGATTCTGATTGTATCTCATCTTGATCATGAACTCTTGAGTTGTCTTGAGTTGAGCTGGCGAACTGCTCATCATTCCATTACCCCTCATGATCAGGATGAGTAACTTCCACATCTTCTACTGCCTCTTCTACAGCTTGTGTTGGTTCCTCCTGACCTTCTCACGGTTCCTTGGTAAACTGATGCCAAGTCTTTCCATGATTACTCTCAAGTTGTTGGCTGCATGCGGCGATTGAGATAGATCCTTGAGTTCTCCCAACTCTGCTCCTCATAATAGCCTGTTGATTCTATGAACTTGACATCCCTGGAGACTAACACTCTCTAGTGTACGGAACATAGCATTTGTACCCTTTGATGTGTTGAATACCCATAAACATTGCCTTTGTGCTTGGCCTCTAACTTGTTTCTGAGTTCTCCGGAACTAAGACAAAACACACACACCAAACACTGCATAAATGATCTATTTTAGGTTTAGTTTGGTCAGTACCTCATATGGAGTGGCATCTTGAAGCACTCTTGTAGGTGTCGCGGTTGATAAGGTAAGTGGCGGTGACTCTGCATCTCCCCAAAATCTTTTAGGCACATTACCATGGAACATCATGCTCTAGCTACCTCCATTAGGTGCCTATTCTTTCTCAGCCACGCCATTTTGTTGAGGTGTGTAGGGGCAACTGGTTTGTTGGATGATCCCATGGGCAGCTAGATGTTGTTTGAAGGCTGTGCTAGTGTATTCACCACCATTATCGATCTAAGAATCTTAATCTTAACATTGAAATGGTTAGTGACATAGTTTTGAAATTTTTTAAAAGCTTCTAGCACCCTATCTTTTGATTGCAACAGTGTGATCCATGTGTATTTAGATTTTTCATCTATGAATGTCACAAAGTATTTATGTTGTTCTCTAGATGCACAAGGGCAGTCCACACATCGAATGAATTAAATCAAAGCAATTATCATAGATGGTCATTGATTTAGGAAGACACTCTTACAATGCTTTCCTAAGATACAAGCCTCACAATCACTTTTAAAAGAAATGCTAGGTAACAGGATGTTCAAGCACGAGAATGAGGATGTCCTAATCTAGCATGCCATATTACATCTTTAGGGAATTGAGAAGCGAAATTGAAATAGCAAGATAAATCAGAGGTTGGCGAGTGTCCTCAAGCAAATACAAGTCTCCCTTGGTTACACCTTGCCAAGCAACTTACTTGACTCAATATCCTGAAAATAAACTTCATTAGGAGTGAATGTAACATGACAATTTAAATCATTGGTGACCTTTTAGAAACCAAGTTTGAAGCAAAGGTGGGCATGTAAAATGCCTTAGAAACTTTATCAAACAATTTCAATTCACATACCTCTTATAGGAATTTTATCACCATTTGCTATCATCACATTTCCTAGTGCTGGTTCCACATTTTTAATTAAACTAGGATCACTAATCATGTGGTGAGAAGCACCGAGTCAATAATCAATGGCCTAGTATTTTTAAAAATGTTTCTAGAATTCTCAGCGGTGTAACAACATTGTGTGAATAACCAAGAGTTTTAGGTATACCAGAGTTGTCTTTCAAGGCCTTGATGAGAGCATTGATTATCTCATCCTGGTTGGTCCTTGCTGTGGAGTACATTGATGTAGAGGCCATAGCACTTCCTCCACCATTGTTGTTAGAACACTGCTTGAGCTTGGAGTCGGTTCATTCCCATCAGTTGAAGGTGAGCTCTTGCATCCTGAAAGCGTGGCTCCTTGAACTTGTTGGGCTTAAGATGAGGTGGAGAATCCAGCACTTGTCTTTCATGTGGCCTTTCTTCTTGCAATGGTCACATATCAAGACCTTCTTCTCATCTGCTTGTAAGCCTTGTTTGCCACTGCTTCCTCAGCTTGGTGAGCCATGGTTAAGTCTCCTTTACTCCCAAACAAGCTCGAGCCTTCCTCCTTCGGATTTGGCATACTTCATCCAGGTCAGGAAGCTTATCAGCTCTCAAGATGTGCTTAACCAGACTTCCATAAGATGGGTTTAGAGTGAGCAGTAGTCCAAACACTTTGTCTTCTTCGCCTTGTTAAGAGAGTGGCTGGATCAGTTGTGTGAGGTCTTAGTAACTCCAGCTCTGCCCAAAGAGATCTGTACTTGCGAAATGGGGTTGAAACTCTTCATCCCCTTGAAGCATTGATGGCTCTTTTCACTTCAAAGACTCTAGTAAGGTTGGAGACATTTCCATACACTTTGTAGAGTGTATCCCACAGCTGCTTGGTGGTCTCACAGTATGAGTAAGACTCCATAATAGCTGGTTCGAGGAGCTAAGGAGGGCTGTGAGCACCATGAGATCTTCCTGGCCCCATTTGTCTTCATCGGCTACCACCTTCTCCTTTCCATCTTCTCCTTGGATAATTTGTTTTGGAGCTGCTTGTTGAGACATGGCTCCATAAACCTTTTCCTCGAGGCAATCTTCACCATCCTGGCCCATAAGAGGTAATTAACTCCTTTAAGGTCCGCAGGAATGCTGAGAGTTAGGTTGTTGTTGCTATCCATCTTTGCCTTCACTTTCGCCAAGAACACAAGAGAACGGGAGAGAAGGATTTAAGAGATGGATATGAGTAAAAAGCAGTATTTATGGAAACAGAGTAGGTTCAGAGCTTTGTTGCTCACGATACCATGATAATTTGTAAGAAGATTAAGGAAGATTTGTGAAGAAGAGTAAGAAGATTAAGAACAAGAAGATGAGGCGATTAGAATCAGAGAGAGAGTTGTGAGTCACGAAGAGAAACATATTTTCTTGTATTGATTTAGGAACTATTACACACTATTTAAAAAGCACAAGCTCATGAGTGGAGCCTGAAGAGAAGTAATAAACAATTGAGAGAAAGTACAATGCAAGGAATAAACAAATAAGAAGATCTGGCGGCTGGCTCGTCCAGCCATGGTGAAAGTATTGGTCCTGGTTGGCTCTCCCTCTTCTTTCTTCATTGATTCTTCTCTCTCAAGTGTCGACACTTCTTCTTCATTCTTGATTGATTTAAATGCCTTTCCTGGTGAGTATTTCACTTGCCTTGCAAGTTACTCTAGGTCATTCTTTGACCTATGCGGACTGACATCCATTTGATCACTTCACCAACCTTGTATTCCCTTGCATTCTCTGCGTGTGTCTCTTTAATGATGTAATAGGCTTCTCATTATTTGCTTCATGTCAACATGGAAGAGGCTTGAGAAAATCAGAAGCTGATCACACTGTTTTACTCTTACTGGTCCAGAGGAATTGTAGTCATCTTGATCTATGTAGATGATATAATCATCACGAGGCATGACAAAGAAGGCATCAAAAAACCAAGGTATTCCTAAAGTCTGTTTTTGATATTAAAGATTTAGGTGAACTCGAGTACTTCCTTGGGATTGAAGTATGTGCTCAAGGGGCTCTTTCGTCTCAAAGGAAGTACACACTTGATCTTTTAGGGCAGGAAACCTTGGAGGAAGAACAGCCAAGACACCTCGGAAGAAGGCTACAAAGTACTTAGAGAGGAGTTTGAGGACAAACCTTATGGTGATGTGAAGCAGTCTGAGGAAGAATGGTTGGGAAACTCATTTATCTAACCATTACAAGGCCGGATATCGCTGCGATGAACCAAGTCAGTCAACACATGCAGAGCTAAGATTCATCATTGGAACATGGTGAAAAGAATCATGAGATATCTGAGAGAAGTTCTGGTCGAGGGTGTATGGATGGCTTGCAATGGAAGCCACGAGATTGTAGGCTATTGTGATGCTGATTGGGCGAGGGAAGCGAGTTGATAGGAGATCAACTACTGGTTATGCACCTTCATTGGAGGTAACTTGGTAACTTGGAAGAGCAAAAGAGAAGGTTGTGTCATGCTCAAGTGCTGAAGCTGAGTATAGAGCCATGAGGAAGCTTGAGTTGATTTGGATAAAAGGATTGGAGACTTGGCGTTGAGACTACCACACCTATCACAATTCAACTGTGACAATCAAGCTGCCATTCATATTGCCAGCAACTCAGTCTTCCATGAGAGAACCAAACATATTGAAGTAGACTGCCACAAGGTTAGACAGCTGTGGAGAAGCAAATTATCCTACCTTGTTACACAAGAAGTGAAGACCAGCTTGCTGACATTTTCACCAAGGCAGCAAGTACCAAAGTCTGTGAGTTCATCCACTCTAAGTTGGGACTCATAGACCTCACATCTCACTGACTCTTCTAGCATGGAGACCTCTCTTTTTTTCCTTAGTGTGTTTTCCCCTTTGGGTTTTCACACTAAGGTTTTAATGAGGAGGTTCTTCATGTTCAAGCAATCAGTTCCTAGGATCAAGCTTGAGGATATTGAGATGAAGAACCAAAGAAGGAGATGCATTGACAAGAGAGATAAAGAAGATCAGGAGGCTGGGTTACTTGAGAGAAGACATTCCGTGCAGTCTTGGATCACAAGTAACTCTGCTAACTTGGGGAGACAAGGAGTGATGTGAGCTCGTCCATAATGTCTTTAGATACTTAGAAAAGCGTTGGAGAGGAGTTTGGCAAGATCTGAATTCAAAACTGGAAGAGTCACATGTTCGGAATAGGAGAAGAGCTGTTAGGCCTGTCACTCTCAAGGCAACGAGGCTGATTTAAATAATGTTCCCTTAGTTTATTATTTGTGTCACTGTCCCTTCTCTCTCTGGTTTCTATATATGTAATGTGCAAGCTAAGAAATAAAATTAAGGAGAATGAATCTCCATTCTGGATACTCTCTCTCTCATTGTCACTCTCTCTCTCCTCATTCTTCATGCTGTCCGAAACTAATCCTCTTGTTCTTACTCTGTTCCTCACTGTTCTTCACCCAAATCTTACCTAAACTCATCTATTCTCCTCACAATTTCACAATTCTAACAGCTTGAAGCTGAGAGCCAATGATTGCCAACACATTGAGACCATTGCCCTCTTGGCTTAGTGATGGTCTCTCTCTCTTGAGGAGGCGTCCTGTTGCAACCTCTTGGCTTCAGGTTAGACCTCTTGAGCAATCTCTCCACAGCACCAATCTTCCTCTCTACCATCTTGGGAGTTAATGAACACAATCAGTGTCCAAAGTGTTGTTGGGCAGTGGGCTATTTCTCCATGGACAGGAATGTACATCTTCGTAGGCTCTGAACACATGGGCTTCTTGCTCTACATTTTAAGAGGCACAACTTATCAAGAACCTGAGCTGGTTTCTTGAACCTCCAGCCCATGGGGGCTTAGTGAGACTGAAACTGTTTGAGGTGTAGATTGAATATCCAACACCTCTTCTTGATGATTCCTTCCTTCAGTTCACATACACACATCAAACCCCTCTTGTCCTCTTGCTGGTCGTGGGTCCTGGTGGTCAGAGAATGAGCTTCAGCTTTGTTGGCCAGAGAATAGTTTGAACAGCCAAGCTTTGAAGCATCTTTAGTGACCTTGCTCCAAGAATGGTTTCTATCATGAATTTTCTTCAGCAATTTGGACCAGGAGGTGATTTTGTTTCTTCTTTGGACCCCTACAAGTCTCTGGAGTCGCCATTGCAGGTGGTGGTTTCCATCTTGGAAGCTTAGACCAGTAGACAAGAGAATGTACCAACTGTTTTTTTTCTTTTTCAAGCTGACTGGAGCAGGATCTTGAACTTGTTGAAGCTTGTTGAGACTTTCTTGAACTTCACAGACTGGTATACTCTCCTATCTTAGTTTGGTGAGGTTCTTCCCTCCTGGAAGACCTTTGGACCAGTGGATCAAGAGATTTATCCAAGACTGTTTTTGAAGATAAACTTTGACTGAGATTTTGCGGAAGTGAAAATAGGTTTTCAGGGGCTCTGAGGCTCTGATACCATGTAGACAAACCAAAGCAAGTGACTTTATGCTCTTTAAGAGCTTATTAACATAATAATGAAATAGAGAAAGACATAGCTCATGGAGCTTTATTGAAAGACTAAGAAACTAAAGAGAAGAAGATTTTAGATTGTCACCAAGAGATAAGTAACTGTTTAGATTGATTCATATAATAGAAAGGAGGCTGCTACAATGGCAGCCAAGGTTTCATAAACAAAAGCTCATAACAACATATATAAGAATGCTGGAAACCCTATCATACATGGATCTTGGGCCTGACTTTATGAACTTGGGCTTATTCTCTAATAATGTAGACAAACCAAAGCAAGTGACTTTATGCTCTTTAAGAGCTTATTAACATAATAATGAAATAGAGAAAGACATAGCTCATGGAGCTTTATTGAAAGACTAAGAAACTAAAGAGAAGAAGATTTTAGATTGTCACCAAGAGATAAGTGCTGTTTAGATTGATTCATATAATAGAAAGGAGAGGCTGCTACAATGGCAGCCAGGTTTATAAACAAAGCTCATAACAACATATATAAGAATGCTGAAACCCTATCATACATGGATCTTGGGCCTGACTTTATGAACTTGGGCTTATTCTCTAATACTCCCCATAAACTTAGCATCGGGTGAAAACCAAGGCTGAGTTTGAACCAAAAAGAAGATGGCATGGAATGAGCAAAGTAGATGAAGTAGGATGCTTGTGAAGTAGGCAAATGGCTTTCTTCACCATGGAGAACAAACTTTGTGTGAGATCTATTCAGGCCTATACTTGGAGGTATCACATGGCTTCACTCGGAGGTTTCTCTTGAACTTGGAGAGCTTAGTTGATCTCACTCGGAGGTATAATTGTGACCTCTTTGTCTCACTATGAATCTAGGTTTCCTTTACCTATTTCATTCTTCTAATATGTCTCATGAAGAAGATGGCTTCTCTTTCCACCTCAACCAACAAATCCTACCCTCCTTGCTTCATATCCATTAAGCGTGAGCTTGTATTTTACCAAACACTTTGTATGAGCTCAACAGACCAGAACTTTGCAGCCACAAACCCATATCAATCTTAACCAACATCTGACTTTCTCTTAGACATTTAGTAGAGCACCTTATCTCACGTTCATCAAAAATCAGAAGCTTGCTGTAAACCCATATTTAACAAACTCAATCCAGCACGATTTCCAGCATACTACTCTAAACCACTCAGCAATGTTCTTCTCAAGTTCTATCCTTTGTTCGTCTCGGATGAGAAACCAGAAATACCTTGACTATAGTGATGAAGAAGCACCTTAATAGATGACCTGAGCTTGTCTTGGACCTTTCGGTGTTGACAGAGAAGCTCAACTCTTGCTTGTCTGTGTCGACACTTTCTTGATGGTTTTGTCATGATAGTGATTAGTCTTGGTCGCAGGTTTGGAGAGAAACTGGGAAAGGTGGGAGCTTTAGTGATAGAACTGAGTTGTAAACCCATAGATCCAAGGACTTACTCCCTGGAGCTCTGATACCATGTTAGAATTGAGAGAAAATGGTGAGAATAAAATGGAGAATAAGTTTAGAAGAGAATCAGCTTACGGTTTAGTTTGGACCAATCTTGAGAATCGAAGAGAGAGTCTTTGTGGTAGTATAAGTGAGAATGATGGGATTATGGAGAGTGTTTGTGATCTTGGTTTAATATGGACCAGAGACTATGAAGGATGGATGAAATTATAAGTGAGAGTATTGGAGAGTTTGTTGTAAGAAAATGAAGAACAGAGTAAGAACAGAGTAAGAGAGAGAGAGAGAGAGTTGGACGAGTAAAGAGAAGAAGGAAGAAGCTGTTTTCCTTAGAATCAAAGTGTGGCAAGTTACAAGTATTTAAAGACGAGCTTGGCAAGTTGCCTCACTTGAAACAATAAACTAATCTAGGCTAAGTACAGAAACTATTAAACTAATCAAATAGAATAAATAAATTTGTTAGATCGAGGCATGAAAGTGACATGTCCCAAGCGGCTGGATTCAAATTTGGAACATGTGACCTTTCTTATTTAAATCATTCTTCTTGTCTCAGCAGCTCAACGGTCTTCTCCTCTCTATAATGGACCAAGTCAAGTCTGAGCTTGCCTTGACTCCTAAGGCATGTTAGGTTCAGCCTTGGATGCTTGCTTCACAAGTATTATGCGAATAGCTTGTGATCCAAGCAAGTGCAGTTCACATGTTCTTCACTCATCCGGATACTTCTTCGCCTTATCTCTTCTCTTCTTGTCTTCATGTCAATACTCCCCTCAAGCTTGACCATAAGGCATGGTTAAGCTTGGAACACCATATATAGTCTTTGGTTCTCAAAGAAAAGTTTTGACACAAGATTGGAATTGGAGCTATTGATGAGAATAGGTCCTACACTCTCGTATGGTTTGCCTATTCTCAGAGCAAACAATATTTCTTGGTCATCTAACACTGTTGTTCCACTTTGGTGGATGCATTGATTGATCATTCATCAAATAAAGGTGTACGTACAATAATATCTCTCTGTTTTCTTTTCTCCTATTAAAAGATTCCAAACTTTGTTCACTTGGCAAATCGCAATGTCCATTCTTTAGCTACCTCCTCGTGCTTTTCTCTATCCGA